>OOIL02003232.1:79704-101529 GCA_900332095.2 Cuscuta campestris
AACCGAGCGCCGAAAGCCGAAACGTTGAAAGTCGAACGCCGACTTAGGTGGTTTTGGTTCTGAGCAAAGACCAGGGATTTTAACAATAAAGAGATTTATCTAAAATGTTTATTTTGATGCATAAAAACATTTTATGATTTTGTAAAATAATTTTGACTCTTTGAGAACCGAGACTTGAATTGATTATCGGTTTTGATCACAAAAGACCGACTCGACTAAGTCTTCAATTCTTGATCTGTCCTTGAGTCTTTTAGGTCTTGTTCCAAGCCATTCTTCACGCCTTGAGTTATTCAACGAAACTCTTCATATCCACGGCGGTTTGGCAATTATCAAAACCTGTCAGAAATGAACACGACTTTAGTTTAACGTACAAAGTGTGTTCCAAGAGGTACAGCCCCTGCGGAAGTGCTTTCTTGGCCAGTACCTCCTGTCGGCAGAGCTACTGCCATAGTATGAGCCGCAGAGTGAGAGGGTGTTGCTGCTCCACGGCCTGAATTGGGAGTACCACGGCCACCACTGTTTCCGCGACCACGCCCACGAGAACTGCCACTGGACCGGCCACGCTCGCCCCAACCCTCGGGATACCCATGCAGCTGGAAACAATTATCTTTATCATGTCCAATTTTCTTGCAGTAAGAGCATGTGATACTTTTGTCACGGCCAGGTCTGTCCGAGGCAGTGCGCATGGCAAAAGCAGTGTTTTCCGGCCGTTCACGAGTATTTGCAGCCCGTGATGTTTCCTCTTGCGTCAGCACACGATACACCCTTGCCGTTGTAGGAAAAGGTTCTTGTGAAAGAAGCGTCGAGCGAAGATGACCAAACAACGTCTCATCAAGGCCCATTAGAAATTGATGAACCTTCTCTTCGTCCCTTTTCTTTTCCAATTGTTGCGCAATATTGCAAATACATTTTCCGCAGTCGCACGTTGGATAAGGGTCAACATCGTTGAGGTCATCCCATAACTTCTTCAATTTCCCATAGTATGCGGCTATGCTCAATCCACGTTGATCACATGTATTCAACTCCCTCTTGATTTGTTGAATCCGAGGGCCGTTAACGACAGAGAATTGGGCTTTGATATCCTCCCACAACTCGCTAGCCATCTCTAAATGAGAGATTGTTGTGCGAAGGGATGACTCAATCGTGTTTCGAATCCACGAGACAAGGAGAGAATTGTTGGTCCACCAGTCCTCGAGATCGCCAGATTCTTTGGACGGCATGGGGATAGACCCATCCACGAAGCCGAACTTCTTCCGTGCACGAAGGGCGGTACGAAGTGCACGTGCCCACTCTTCATAATTCTCTCCTCTCAAGGTTACCTGCGTGATAATCAATCCAGGATTATCATTCGCATGAAGATCGTACGGGGATATAGTACGACGTTGGGGAACTTCTCCGGTTGCGGCCTCAGCCTTTTTGCGGCCTCCTGCCGCCACAGGTTGTTCTTCTCCGGTTGTCATCGTCAATTGGCTCTCGCGATTCCTCAGCGAGAAAAGAAAATAACCAACTGACGGAAAAAAAATGAAACCCTAAGGCTCCGATACCATGAAAAGCTTCAAAGAATCGTGGAATTCTTTCATATATTTTCTGTGTTTTAATATACAAGAGGTGCCCTATATTTATATCATTTACAAGGAAAGTTTAGCATAATAAAAGTCTTCCTATACAAAAGGTAAGCACTGATCATAAGGAAAGCCTTCCTTTAATGGTGCTGCGCATTACTTCTTCAATCATCCGTAAATCATGCATGCCCACAAGTGATATTATATTGTTACCAATAATAATATTATATCCTTAACAAAATGACTTGGCTTTTTTACGGGGACATGTAATTTAAACGTCATATATAAATGGTCTAGGTTTATTGAATTTATACAAACTTATGATTTTCTTCCTGTATAAATTTAAAAAAATACAAAAAACATTAGTGATTCTATGAATCTTTTCCACTGCATAAATTTTTTAAAAAAACTTGAATTACCGATCTTATTATTCTACGATTAAAAACACATGATTTTTCTCCCCCACACTAATTGAAATTAGTGAAAAAAGGATTCCTCCCACCCCCATATTGAATACAAAAATTGATTCATCTCTACCGCAATATTTAAAAATAAAATCTTGGATTAGCGATCTTATGACTCTATTATTAAAAATATTAATTTGAAAAAAATTAAAATAAAAAAATTCTTCTCTCCCGCATCAATTTTGAAAAAAAATATTAATAGAAAAAAGTAGCACTACAATGATTTTGAAGGGATAAAGAGAAATATTAAAATAAAAATAAAATATAAAAAATTAATCAAAATAGAATCTTTATGTTTTTATTTGCAAAATAAGAACTATAATGTCAATAAGACCAACATATAATACAAAAATTACAATGAAATGTCAATATACATTGTCCCATTGTCAAATTATATTGCAATAGTATCATTTTGTAGATAAAAACATGTGACTCTTATTTCTATAATATTTTTTACTTCAATTTTTGGTTGATTTCTCAAAAGAAATTTACAAACAATAACAATTGACATTTTTTTATTCTTTTTTATTATTTTTTTCTTTAAAATGCAAAATCATTCAAACCCATAGTAGCATTTTGATCAATATAAAATGCTTTAACAAAATATAAATAGTTGCAAATTAGAAATTATATTTCTCTTTGATGTGCTTGTATCCAAGTTTTGGTCTTATTCGTTTTTGCAACTTAGATCTTCTCCGTACTTTTTATTGCTTTATTGATTGGCTTTACACTTAGATCTTCATTGTCACAGATTTTCTAGTGCTCCCCTCCGCATCTTGATCTTCATCATCACAATTTTTTTGCATACATCGATGCCATCTTTCCATCTCATTAAGCACCTTCGTATGTAGTTTGTATGTACAATTATGAAAATAAAAATGTAGGAATGAAGTGAGTCCTTCCTCATTCAAATTTTCTTATAAATGAAGTGAAAAAAATATAATATTAAGAAACAATACTCTACTAAAAATGAAGATCTCTATTCCACATTTAAAATTTGTCAATGATGGTGAAATAGTAAGGAATGCTTATGTAAACATAAGAAGCAATGGTGACACATTTGTTTCTCTTGTAGGATCTCATGCGCTACAAACTCTTCTAAAACCAATTGGTATAAGAAGAGGTGCATACCCTAACCTTATAGTTCATTCAACACACAAGCGCCCACGACATCCAATTGTGACTTGGCCCACATAGCCTCCGCCACGGGACAATTGCTGCATCCATGGCCAACAATCTCCCCCTCAGCAATTGCTCCCGCTGGGAATCGAACTCGTGACCTTGGCTCTGATACCACTTGTAGGACCTCAGGCGCTACCAACTCTTCTAAATCCAATTGGTGTTAGAAGAGGCGCATACCCTAGCCTTATAGTGCATTCAACACACAAGCGCCCATGACATTCGATTGTGACTTGGCCTACATAGCCTCCGCCACGGGACAATTGCTGCACCCATGGCCAACAATTTCTCAATTGTATTCTATAACTAGTATCTTAACCTGTGCCACGCACGGGGTCGAATGAAATTTTTTGTTGATTTTTAAAATTTTCTTAATACAATATTTTTTCTGCAATAAAGAAAATATACTTCTCGCATGGTTTTTAAGGAGGCAAAAAAAGTGGAAGAAATAATATTTGAGGAATTGAATGTGTACACAACAAAAAAATTAATTCTAAATTTTCTGAAAGACTTTATTGTATGTAACATTTTTAGTATGGTTGCAAGAGTTTCTATTGTCATCTAGGACTAATATTTTTATTCATAATGCAAGAATTAAAATTATCATATAATGACAAATAGTTATTAAACATAATGTATTTTTAAAATTAAATCATAAATCATTCAAGAATTATATATCCTAAATTATCTAGTAGTTAAATCATACCATAAACTTAATATACTCAACTGAATGACCAAATTATATATAGTATTATTTTCTCTATTTAACACTTTTATAGTTCAATCATCCCTTATTCTATACTTCCTCCGTTCCAAAGTATATTTCTTATTTGAACAACGTGCAAAATCTCGTGATTTTTAAAATGCTTTTATTTATATATTGGTATACATAATAATAAAAAATTACATATTTAAAAATTATATCAAAAGTTCTATAAAATAAGAGGTGAGAGGTGATAAAAAAATTATTTTATCAAGTGATCAATAAAAACATGCAAACTAACAAAAGTTATCGATACGCTACAATAATAAAGAGGTAAACTATTTTGAGACAAAGAGAGTAAAATTTTATTATAGTTTTTAAAGTATTTTCATTTTTAAATTTTACATCAATATTCAAATAATAAAATCAAAGCTAACTTCATTCAAACATCTCATAAACAAATATGAAATTTATTAAGAGGTGAAGAGAGTATCTTATTTGTTATTTTGAAATTTTGTTATAAATGAAGAGAAAAGAGTATAAGTTTGGAAAGAATATTATCATATTGATGGAAACCGCTTTTTCGGGGGCGTCGACCCGACGGACTCGACATCGGGTCGGTACCGCATCGAATGGCAAACTCCGGTAAATAAATAAATAAATAAATAAATAAAGTGGAGAGAAAGCATTTATATGTGGAAACTTAAATTGGGAGAAAATCATGGACCTTTTTAGGCGGTGTAATGCCTAGGGGAGGAACTTTTATTAATCTCAGTCAAATTTACATATATATCATTGTAGGAGCTTGGAGCCATTAATAGGGCTCCAAGCTTAAAGAAGAAGAAGAATGAAGAATAATAATTGGAGCTTGCAGGAATTAGTCTCTCCCTTCTCCTCTCCATAGCTTCTTCTTATAGTAAGAGGAAGGAATGAGGTAGTAGGTGAAAAGGGATTATGACTGGGTCCCACCAAATATATCCTTGGGCCCTTGTCAATATTTATATATCTCATCAAATTATCTTCTGCGTCCTCATATCTCTAGCTCCGTCTTGAATAAAATATCTGATTTGTATCTTGGGATAGATAAATTTAGGCTTACTTGTACTATTCAAATAATATTAGATCAGGTAAAATCACTAATTGATTTACTCATTGATTTCAAACCTAACTATTACTTTATTATTTTCCATGTCAAAAATTAAGTTGCATATTGAGTTTCAAAAAATGCCACATAAACAATATATACAACATATTGACTTTCTAGAGATTTAAATTTGATTTTAGATATAAAGGATACCTAAGTCATGCCATCTTAATTTAGCTATAAATATTTATGTGAAAAACTGTAATTATAAGTCAGCTTTTACTTTTTTTAAAATAAAATAATCATTTGACAATTCTAGTAAAGTTCAGTTGTAAAATAAATGTGATTTTTTTAAATTTTTAAGAAAATAAGTTTTTAGTGAAACATATCAAATGTGAAGATATTTTTTTATTTTTGGAAAATTAATTTATTTTATTCTTTACTAATTGAATCTATTTTATCCATGTGTTTTTAAACTCTTTTGTTTGAAGTCATGATATTTTTTGTGTTTTATAATTTTAATTGTTTCAGTCTATTTATAATCGATTGTTGATGTTAGAATAGTCCATGAACTTGAAGAATCTAAACAAATATTATATAGAAAAATCAAATGTATCCAAATATATGCAATTCCATTTAGAATTAAAATCACTCATGTGATAAGAAAAGACCATTTTGGGAAATATTAAATTACAAAAGACTACGTAGGTAATTATTATTTATTGAGAACTGATTGGGAAAAATTCCTTATTAGAAAGAATCATTTTTAAAATTTACTCAATTTCTTTCTGGTGTAACTTACTTTTAGTTATACCCCGGAATGTTAGTTTAGTCAAAATTTTGTTAAGCTATGTTCAATTCAGTTATGTACACATTTTTTATTGAATTACAACCATGTTTTAGCTAAATAAATTCTCATAAAAAATAATAAATTAATAATTTTTTTAAAAAAATCATATTTTACTTAAAAAACTTTTATATGACTCTTAGTGTCTTTTGTTATGAATGATTCACTTAATTTTTATTGAAAATCTATAGTTTCTATTTCATTCATTTACTTAATTTTCATTGAATTGAAAGTCCATAATATTTTTGTAATATCAAATGTACTGATTTAAACTAATCAAATATTTAAATATCAACTTCTAAATGTTATAATAAACTATTTGCTAAAAACGAATAATAAATATTTAAAATATGACATGGACTCAGTAATAGTGAGCATAGTCATTTAATCTTAAAAAAATAAAAAAATTAGAATGGATATGGGTCACACAAATAATTTTGAATATGATATGTGACAATAATAGTGAGCATATTAAAGAAGTAAAAAGAGATTAAAATAGTCAAATAAATGAAATATAAGTTAAATGAATTTAAAGAAAGTATTTTTTTGTAATATCAAATATATTAGTGTAAATTTATTAAATATATAACTATCAAGTTTTAAAAGTTGTCATAAATTATTTTCTTAAAATGGTCTATGATTATTCAAAATTTACCATATATGAAGACTTTTTTTATGAATGATTTTAGATTTAATTAATGCACATAGTCATCATTGACATGCCAAAAAAACTCCACGTAAGCATTTCACGTGCCAAGCTTTGGTGATTTGAGTCTGAAATATTTTATTTAAGGATTTAATTTTATTGTAGCATTTGCATTTGGTGCTAAAAACTCATAAAATTCCAAAACACATGAATTAAACCTATTAGATTTTTTATCTTGAATTTTTTTAGATACATTTAACAATTTTATGAATAATATAACAAATATTACCTCCGTCCCAGTGTATTTGTCCAGTTTGATTTTTTCGAGTCAAACTGGACAAACTTTAAACTCCAATTACTCTCAATTTATATTGCATATTAGTATAATGAAATAAAATTTTGAACGTTCTCAATACGATAAATCCAATAAATTTATTTTTATGTTAAAATACATTACAATTTTTATTTAATTGAAGCTTAAAGTTTATTCAGTTTGTCTCGAAAAAGTCAAACTTGACAAATACACTGGGACAGAGGGAGTATGAAATATGTACCAATTTGAGAAAAATGAAAATAACTTCTCTCGTAAATATAAGTTTATACACTAAAAACAATTATTAAGAAAAATAATTTACGGGACGGTAAACTCGGATTCGTATTCCGTTGAATTTGATCCAGCAATTAAAGACCAATTTGAAGTTAACAGACCTCCTCAGGCCCATGGAGTCGCTAACGAGAGAGAGAGAGAGACTTCGCCGTATGAATAAACTAAATAAAAGGCCGATTGAGAGCCCAGCCCAGCAGAGAATAAGGGAAATGGAAACCCTAACCCGCTTTCTTCTCCCCGTTTTATAGCTCAGCCGCATTTTTCAATCCCTTCCCATCTCCGCCGCAGAGAACCGAAATGGGTCGCGTCATCCGAGCTCAGCGAAAGGGGGCGGGTTCGGTCTTCAAATCCCACACTCACCACCGGAAAGGGGCGGCGAAGCTCCGCGCTCTTGACTACGGCGAGCGGAATGGCTACCTGAAGGGCGTGGTGACAGAGATCGTCCACGATCCCGGCCGCGGCGCGCCTCTCGCTCGCGTCTCCTTCCGCCACCCCTTCCGGTACCAGAAGCAGAAGGAGCTCTTCGTCGCCGCCGAGGGGATGTACACCGGACAGTTCTTGTACTGCGGTAAGAAGGCCTCCCTCATGGTCGGAAACGTACTGCCTCTCGGATCCATCCCGGAGGGTGCCGTCATATGCAACGTCGAGCACAAGGTTGGTGATCGCGGTGTCTTCGCCAGGGCCTCTGGTGATTACGCCATCGTTATCAGTCACAACCCCGACAATGGCACTACTAGGTATGCATCTATATCCATCTTTTTTTACTCAGGAATTGATGCGGTTGTGATCTGATTTAGGTTTTCATCATTATACTGAAATTATGCTAGTTCCTCTGTAATTTATCCTAATCTTTGTTTACTTTTAATAATTAAAGTTAAGAAATTATGCATTTAAATAAGTAATTTTATTAAGGGTTTTTGAAAAGTTGAACGTGATTTTCTACAGATTCTATGTAGTATCTCTGTTCAAAGGGTTTGGATTGATTAGGATGATCATAAATGGTATTCCAATAAATTGTTTGACTAGTAACTGTCTGAAAATCCCATGATCCACTCATTTGTTTCTCTAGTAAGTATGTGGGGGTTCGTTTATTACTTGTAACCATGTTTTTAACTGCCATTTAAATTTACCAAACTAAGTTATAAGTCTTTTAAGTGCCTCTCTGTTCACAAAAAGAGTTGTTACAATTACAAAATTCTTGTACCAGTATCTTTCTTTTATCAGGTCTTGACTATTTTTTTGGATAGTTTGCGAAAAAGTTGTTTCTTTAGCAAGTATGTGGAGGTTTGTTTATTACTTATAACCATGTTTTTAACTTCCCTGTAAATTTACCAAACTTAGTGCCCCTCTTGTCACAATTACAGAAATTCTTGTACCAAAGACATCTTTTATCAAGTCTTGACAATTATTTTCGATAGTTTGTGAAAAAAGTTGTCAACCAAGTGTCACATGATGAATCTGGGGAAAAAATATCATACAAGCTTCTTAAATATCTCAGAAAGTTTTTTTATGAGATAATGGATCTCTAAAATGATCTTATTACTGAGATTTAATATTTGTTATTCCCTCTTTCCACTTGCTGTACTGATGGCTGTATTCTTTTGTAGCAATTATAGTGAATCTTCTACTCTTTTCTTCCATGTAATTAGATCATCTTACGCTTCTGATTGTACAGAATCAATGCTCCCATTGGGATTCAATCCAAACCTATGATCTCTTGTTTGGGCAGCCACATTATTGTCGCTTGACTGCAATGCCCTTTAACCCTTGTTATTTCATTACACGACACATTATTTTTGTGAAGTAATCATATGACATTATAAAAACAGGGTTAAGCTTCCATCCGGAGCAAAGAAGATTGTGCCCAGCAGTTGCAGGGCCATGATTGGTCAGGTAGCAGGAGGTGGGCGTACAGAGAAGCCGCTTCTCAAAGCCGGCAACGCATACCACAAGTACCGGGTGAAGAGGAACTGCTGGCCTGTGGTTCGTGGTGTGGCCATGAACCCAGTTGAGCATCCCCACGGTGGTGGTAACCACCAGCACATTGGTCATGCCAGCACTGTTTGCCGTGGTGCCCCACCCGGGCAGAAGGTCGGGCTTGTCGCCGCCAAGAGGACCGGTCGTGTTCGTGGTCAAGCTGCTGTTGCTGCTGCTAAAGCCGACAAGGGCTCTTAGATTTTGGGTTTATTTAAGTTATTATAATGTTGAGACGGCGGCTGTGTTTTTTCTGGGTGGGTTTCTTTCTTCCTGGCAGACTGTTTATTGCTTGGTTTTCCTTGGATTCAAATGGCATTAAGTTTTGGTTTATGGATTTCTGTTTAGAGACTTTAAGCTTATTTAAATATGCTCTGTTATACCCAAAAAAAGGAACATACCTTTTTTTAATATTATTATTATTATTATTATGCTGCTTATCCAAGATGATCTTATTCAGGAAACACAATTATTTTTTGATCAACAATTTTGGTGTTGCTTACCATTTCAATATTCGTATTTTAACTGAAATTTTTAATTAGTACTCCGTATCATGTACTCCGTATTTATAATTCTTTCTTACCAGAGCCGTGAATCAGGAAATTACAATGTCATTTCTATTTTTGTTAACAATTTGATAAAATAAAATACTATTGTTACTACTAGTTTTGTAGATTTTTTGATGTAGTTTTTTAATATGTACGGAGTAATTTTTATTTTTTAATTCTATACCATTTGTCATATAAAATGGTTTGAAAATAATTTTAGTCAAATATCGTAAATTGAAACAGACGTTATAAAATGATACGGAGGGAGTATAATGTTGGACCAAAAAATGTTTGGTATGAGATTTTTTTTCACGGTATCATACTCCCTCCGTCCTAAATTATAATGCATGTTTACTATTCAGATGGTCAAACTTCATTTACTTTCTTTCTCTATTTTCGTTAGCAATTTGATAAAATAAAATATTATTGTCACTATTAGTTTTGTAGATCTTTTAATGTAGTTTTTTAATATGTAATTTTTATTTTTTTAATTCTATATTATTTGTCATATAAAATGGTTTGAAAATAATTTCAGTCATACATCGTAAACCGAAACAGGCGTTATAAAATGGGACGGAGGTAGTAATAATTAATATTTATACTTTATATAAAAGGGTAGGAGTGCATGGTATGATATAGTATGGTATTTGTGCATTTTATGGTATACTATTAAATGCACAAAACTTTATTTGAGAAAATTCAAAGTGCATTTCAATAAAGAAATGTAAAATATTAAAATTGATTACATGTTAAAAACTTTGTTTAATTTATACTTGTGTTTCATAAACAAAAGAAAAGGAATTGTAACAAAATAGTATTTCTAATGTTTGTTAAGTTTTTTGTTCATAATTCATTGATTCATCTACAAAAAAATTTAAATTTAAATTATTAATTATTTTAGTAAAAGATTATTTGTAATTACTCTATACTTGAACTAATTTTTCAAAATCAATTTATTTTTTATTGAAGAAATATAGAAGTATCATTATTTTATAACATATTTATTTATATGTTTGATTTGTGATTTTTTGGTATGAGAAGTTACCTTGTACCGATACCAATACGGGGCTGCCCTTTCAATTTGGTATGGTACGGTACCATTTTTGTTATTTTATTGGTTCGGTATTTTAAGATTTGGTAATCTTGGTTTTTTCGAAAATCTTGGTTTCGGATGGTACTTGCTCACCCTTATAAAAGGGTGTTTAAAAATTTTACTTTTTATCACACATTATTGTGTTAACTATACTTTTTATAAATGATGCCATAATTAATATACTTTTCATACCACGACATTAAAAATTTTAGGATATGAAATTATCTTATTAATAAATAATATATTATAGGAAATGCCCGTTTTAGGCAACAAAATGAAAGTTGGGATTATCTTTGATGAATTTTTGTTTTTTTAATTTTTTTTTGAAATTTTTATTTGAATTCTTTGAATTACTTTCAACCTCCATTTCTTTTTCTTTTTTAAGGATTATTCTTACCTTAGAAAAAAATAGATATAAAAAATAATGAAAATGAAAAAATAACTAAAACCATACAAAATTAATCAAATAAATAATACAATCAATAGAAATTAAACAGAAACTGGTAAGAAATAAAATAAATATATACGGAGTGGTGGGTTTTAACATTTTATACACTATACGGAGTCTTAATGTACAACTTATTTTTTAAAAGAACAAGCCGTCCGGTAAAGTTGGAATTATTGTAGATAAATTTTTCTAAAAAATAAGAAGTAATATGTTAATACTTTGTATAATGCGTAAAATATTAAAACCCACCCGTATATTTTTATTTTACTTTTACCAATTTCAAGTTAGTTTTCATTGATTACCTTATTTATTTTATTATTTTTGTATCATTTTAGTTACATTTCTCATTTTTTCATTTTTATATCTATTATTTTTATTTTTTAAACTAAGACTAATCTTTAAAAAAGGAAAAAGAAATGATGATGGAGGTAGAAAGTAATTTAAAAAATTTAAATGAAAAATTTTAAAAAAATATAAAAAAATGAAAAATCATGAAAAATAATCCTAACTTTCATTTTATTGCCTAAAATGGGCATTTCCGTTAACCCCCCGTTAGAAACTTAACGGCGACCCAAAACTGGAAAATTTCAGGAAAGTTGGGATTATTATGCATTACAGTGAAAGGTGTGATTATTTTTGAAAGACCGGGTAAAGTTGGGATTATTTTGGGTAATTTTTCCTATATTATACGACACTTTAATTATCATAATTACTTTTTACATGATGCTTTAGTTAGCATTATATCTTGGATTGTTCATAATATTTATGGATTGAATTTGTTATGCTGATATTTGTGATGTACTTGTATGCATAATATCGTGTGATGTTATGAATTAGTGATCGTCTATATGTATAACTGAATGTTAGATATTCCTCATTTAGCTTCAGTATTAAGAGTGTAGTGGTTGTTTATTGTTGCACGTATGTAATCAAGATCACCAAACCTAGAGGGTGATGATTACGAACATATGTGCGTAGATGCAATTGAAGACTTTGAATTATAAATTGCTTTTTAAAGCACTTATTAATTTTATGCGTTTGATACCAAAGTTATTTGAGATTTTATTAAAGGCTTCCACAATGAACAAAGGAAGTCAATGAACAGATTTGTTTCGGAATCAAAATACAAAACAAAATTGAAATATGAAGGGCCATTCACTTTGCATAAAAAAAAGCTAAACGATGGAGGTAAATTAGCGGAGGGTAAATTAGGGGAGAGGGGAATGAATTGTATTTTTGGTATTTTAATAATTTTTTACTCTTATCTAGGGAGTTATTACAATATTTTTGGGTTAAACATGTATTTTTGTTATGCTACATACACATTGTTATAATTTTGTCTTACACATTATCTTATATTTTTGATGAATTTGTTTGTATGTAAATCCTTTTCAAGCTTTTGTAATTAATGAATGATCTAAATTCTTAATTCAATTTTATTATCTTTTTATTTTTGTATTTATTTAATTTTATTTAAACGTTATCAAGTGTTAGGCAATTAGCTATTTAATTCTATTTTTTATATGCAAATGTATGTGAAAAAGTGTATACTTTTATACATCGTTACATATTACTCCATCTGTTTTCTAAATGATTCTTGTTTCATCTTAGGAAGGATTTATTTTCATACTTTGACTTTCTAATTATATCTTTATTATTGAAGAAAAAAGACAAATCATTTAAATGACTTAGTTTATCAATACAAATTGAATGAAATATATTGAAACAACTTAATTGAAATATAATACCGGAGTTTGTCATTTTTTACAAAAATGGAAGCGTTTTAAGGAAAACAATAAAAATGA
Source organism: Cuscuta campestris (assembly GCA_900332095.2). Lineage (NCBI taxonomy): Eukaryota > Viridiplantae > Streptophyta > Magnoliopsida > Solanales > Convolvulaceae > Cuscuta > Cuscuta campestris. Next base: position 92,665 of record OOIL02003232.1, read on the forward strand.
AAGAGGAGAGAGAACGTGATATGCACACTTATTGAAATGTTTAAACATATTGAACAAACATGAACACAAACATCAGGAAATGTGTACTTTGTTCGAAATAATGAATGTGAAACACCACAAAAACACAAAAGTGCATGAAGATTATTTATAATTCAAAAACTAATTGGAAATGACATATCATCGTCTCGTATATAATTAAATAATTAATGAATTGAGCATGCCTCACTACTATCAAATGGTTGGAAATTGATCTCTTGCCAAGCATATTTAAAGCTAACAGACGAGTGAGGTTGAATAAAGAGACCCCCATTGAGTGTGCATATATCATTGCCAGACTGAGCTATGATTTTAGCGTCCAATGCAAGAGTAGAGTTCCCAATTCCTGGACAAGTTATTTGAACTTGTTGTTGGAAACAAGCACAAAGATTTGTTACTGTTACATTCCATTCAGGTTGTCCATGAATTTGAAATCCCGTCAACTCTTGTGTAATCGAGAGAAAAGGATTGCATTCATGAACACTTACACCTGAAAAGATCCAGAGCGACAAGAAATGAAGAATTTGATATGATTGTTAAAAAATAAAACGACCCGAATTCAATTCTCACCCACATTGAGGTTGTAGTGATTAAAAGTTTTTGTTAATTACACTTTAAAATATAATTAGAGAACATACCACGAGAGGAGACTAAAAGGAAAAGAAGCACACAAAGGACATCGATAAAGACCCCCCATTTGTTATTGAAATCCAATATGAGAGACACTTTTACTACAATTGTGTAATTTGTGGAGAGGATATGATACTCATCAAACTCTTCTCATTATATAGAGCTTTTGTGTTGCTAACATAATTGCATAAGATTTTAAGGACGGCTAAAATCATTGCATAAGATTTTAAGAACTGTAACCGTTAAAAATTGTAGGTCTATTACACTATCTCCATCACCTCATTCATCAATGGTGTGCATGTCCTTAATGTTTTAAGACAATTTAAGTTTGGTTGTGAGGGACAAGAATTCCATCAGATGACTCGACTCGAGAATTAGATCAGGTTATTATTGAAGAATTTAGAACTCGAGAGTACAAAGTTGTTTGCTAGGTTTAGCTTGAGGGCGCTAATGGTACCCTCCTCTATTCACAGGGTTTGCATGATACATTTAGGGAAACTAACGAATAAGGAATCCAAATCGTGTATGATATCTTGTAGACCCGTAAAAGGTGCTACTCTACCATACCCTAGCCGCGACGCTCATTCTCTGTTGCATCTTTCCCAAGAACCATGCATCAGATCTGTAGATCAGACCAGCTCAAGCCCAATCTTCTTTGTCGGGGCCCATACCTTTAGTAAACTTCCATCGGGCTCCGCAATTTATAGAGGACCGTTGGTCTGGGCTACCCGACTCAGCTAGCAGCCCATCAGGTTATAATTTTTCTTAATTTTATGCAATTTAGGTTTTTTTGTAATTATTTTAATGCAAATTGTTTTTTGTCTATTTATTTATTTATTCACTTCTAATTTTATTTATTTAGTTTATTGTTTAATAGAAAGCAATTATTTGTTTTATAAAAATAAAGAATGGAAATATAATAATGGTGATGTAGAATTAATGAGAGTGCATTAGGGAAGGATGAATATGATAGTGTTGAGTGTGAAACTGTTTGTGAGAATTGAAGAATGAGTGAAAAGCGGATGTATCATGCTAAATATGTCTATACGTGAGAATGAAGGCTGTTAGCATGGTGAGCAGTCTTAGGTACAATCACCCAATTTTATTTTATTAGACACACCCAATAAAAGATCAACAATTCTTTACGAAGAATTTAACTAAATAACACTAAATCATAATCCATAAATAGAGTTTTTATTTCTCAAAGCAGCACTTTTGGTCATTATCCATGAGTCATTATTCAAGTAAATGTTCACCATTACTGGACATTTTTTCTCTCTCTAGACATTATTAAATGTTATTTAGGAAATAAAAAAATTGAAGTACTACATTGGAAAATTACTTATGTTTTAGTGCTATTTAGTGCAAATATTTCATTTTTTACTACACTAGTAAATAAGTTTTTTATGCGAGTCTTTTGGTATCTAGATTTTTTTTAATTTTAATGTATTATTGTCTCCGGTCCAAAAAACCTTTTCTGTTTTGAATCTTTTAGTCAAATAGTGATACTCTTTGACCATAAATTGTGATCAAACTATATTAGGTAGAAAATGAAATTTAAAAAGTATTTGAAGAAAAGATTTGTCTCATTATCATTGTCCCCCCGGGCAACCTAAATGCGGAAAAAAGGAAGTCAATAAACAGATTTGTTTCGGAATCAAAATACAAAATGAAATTGAAAAAGAAATAGAAGAGATGAAGGACCATTCACTTTGCATAAAAGAAAGCTAAAAAAATGTTTGTAAGTTAGTAGAGGGTATAGTAAATTAGGGAAGAGGGTAAACGAAGGAAGAAATTAAAGTGGAGGGTAAATTAGTTTTTTTTAAAACTCTCCATCTTAAAAAGGTTCTTTATTATTTTTGGATGCCCTAATGGTACGACTTGATAAAATATTGATCTCATTGAATAATGAAGTCTCAAGGAGTATTTATGGTACAATTAGAGAATCCTAAAGAAGGTGGGAATAGAATTATGGTAATACTCCGTACATGAATAAGGAAGTGACTAGATTACAGATTAATCCAAACAAATCCCATATTGTATTTAGTTGCATCCAGAAGAGACTCAACAACAGCTGCTAGGCATAACAGGTATGAAAATTGGTAAGCTTCCTTTTTCTTATATGGGTATACCTATCACTTCGGGTAGGCTATCTAAAAGTGATTATAGTTGCTTGACTGAGAAGATTGTTTCAAAGATTACTGCCTGGGGGAGTAAACACATATCATATGCGGGTAGAGTTAAACTTATTAACTCGGTCCCATTATATTGGAAAATGATGCTCAGTGTGAGAAAGGATTTTGATGGCATGAACAATAATACACCATTTCTTATCTGTAAAGGGTATGAGTGGCTAATGGGAAACAGAAACAGACCAGATTAGGTGAAATGGGTTTGGTGCAAACCTGCCCACCCTAAACACCAATTCATAATGTGGATGATCTGTAAGGGGAGACTCAAAACAAGATCTGAACTCAAAAAGTTCATGGACATCGAAGACAAGTGTGGTATATGCGGAGAAGAATTTGAGACCATCAAGCACCTCATGTGGGAATGCAAAATACATAAGGAACTAAGACTGCAACTTCTGTCCAGATTCGGACTTAAGCTGGAAGGACTTGGGTATGAGGATGTTTACACACACATGAAAAATATAAAGAACAAAAGGAGGAGGAACCTGCTGGTTGCTATTTGGGCTAACTACTGCTATCAAACTTGGAAGATCAGAAATGCGAAGATCCACCAGAAAACTTACACTTTGGAGGCGGCTATGAAGAATGCAAGTTTTTATTTCAAAAATTACTCTCTGCATAGATGCAAATAGTACGCTACTAAGCTTATTAATGATGTAATCTTTTGAACAGTGGGGTTGTTAATGAAAGAAAAGTATTTACGTTAAAAAAAAAGAATAAGGAAACTAAATAATATAAGGATGCTTCCTATTATTCCTATTACCCCCCCACAAGTTGATCAACGGATACGAGGGACAACTTGGAACACAACTAATGGAACGGAATCGGCGGAAGTAGTTTTGTGAGAATGTCCGCAAGCTATTCAGAAGATGGAATATGATGTGTTGTCATTGTGCCAGTTATTACTTCATCACGAACAAAGTGACAATCAGAGCCCACATACTTTATGCGATCATGTAAAACTAGATTCTTTGTAACGCAGATCGTGGACTCATTATCACAGAAGATCCTTGGTTTTGAAAGAGGAAGGTTAAGTGCATCCATGATATACCGTAGCCGCATCGCCTCTGCCACCCCCGCGGCCATAGCGCAATACTCAGCTTCAGTAGATGACTGGGAGACGCGACTCTACTTCTTTGTACACCAAGAGATTGGATTTGGTCCAAGTATCAGAAGGTAGCCAGTAGTGGAGCGACGGTCATCGTTGTCATTAGCCATGTCCGAGTCTTGTTAGACTGCAAGATCAAGAGAGCCCTTGGTAAAGAGAAGTCTTTGGGAAAGAGTTCCCTTCAAATAACAGAGGATACATTTCAAGGCCAAATAGTCTTTCTCCGAGGGAGCATGCATAGCTTGAGAAACACGATTCACAACATATTGAATACCAGGACGAATCACGTCGAGATAATGGGGACCACCCACAATGCTGCAAAATAGCCGCTGGTCAGAGAAAAGAGGAGAAGCTTCATTACTCAGTCGTGCATCCATAAGAGTGATAGGAGGCTTGCAATATGTCATACCAAGCCGTTGAAGAAGGTCATAACTATACTTTGTTTGGGGGAGCAAAATAGTGTCCTTGGTGCGACGAACCTTGATGCCAAGGAAAAAGTCAAGTGGCCCTAGATCTTTAAGTTGAAGTTCTTTGTTCATAGCCTAAGTGACATTAGAAATAAGAGAAGGAGAGCTCCCAGTAATAATAATATCATCAACATATAATAGAACAATAAGGGTGCCACAGGATGAGTGAAGAGTAAAAAGGCTGGTGTCATGTCGACAAAAACAAAATCCAAGGCCCTTCAAAAAAGAGGGAAAACAGGTATACCAAGCACGAGGCGCATGTTTGAGGCCATAAAGAGACTTGCGCAGCTTCCATACAAAATGTGGCTGATTAGGAGTAACATCTCCCGGTAGCTGAGACATATAAATATCCTCGGTCAGTGTACCATGAAAAAATGCATTACTAACATCGAGCCTTATACCGTGAGACTGAGCCATCAAGATTCTGTTTTATACGATACTGTAACACCCTCCGTTCCACGAACCCGGTTCGCCGCGGCCCACGAGCCGGAGAGGTTACGTAGACGGTTTAAGGCCGTCTACAAGGAAAACCCTTGCGTTGCTTGTAACGGAAATCCCTTGACATAAATATTATTTAATGATGGAAATAAATTCAATTTATGGAAACGTTTATAGCGGAAGTGAAAGTAAATAAATTCGTTAAGTCATTAATAACATAAGTGCAACAACGGTGGGTCAAGCCCAAAATGTGTTCATAATTTAATGGATAATTAAACGAGTCCCCCACTGTCGTTCATCCGCCGCCCCAATCACCCAATCGTCCGGGTCAGGCTCAATGATCCTCTCGCCTACCTGCGTATAGCAAAGGGAAAGAACACTATGCGCTCAGCATAAGCTGAGTGGTAATCTAACAGTAGAACGCATAGCACATTCACATTGATATAAACATAATTGTACGTGTACTAAAGTACGAGATACCACATACGAGTTTGATAAACAAGATGAACAATGATAAACGTTACAAAATATGCAATGCCATATAATCCATGATGCATGAGTTAGACTGCGCAGGGACGCCCCTGCCCTTCGGTGATCATCACCACGCGGTAGATGAGCCGAGAAACGCCTTAGTCTCCGGAAGGAGCCTAGAATGTGGGTGATAGCTAAGTCTAGCTACCATGTACGTACACAAGCCCTCCTGATGAAACTCGTTGGATCCCGAAGGTTCCTGGACGGGTCCGCGAAAGAGGCGCACTGGGCCTGACCTCTTGTCGTGGTATGTGAAACCCGTTGGATCCCGAAGGCTCTTGGACGGGCCCACGGAAGAGGTGCACTGGGCATGACCTCTTGCCGTGGTATGCAAAGTATGCCATGATCCTAAACATCGTCTAGGATATACATGATGTTATGAATGCATTGCTTGATGAAGCTCAACACATACATACACATTTGATTCCATATTAAATGATTTGTACAAAATGATGGTTTGGGTTCAGAATTGGATGATAATCGATTATCCCTTCGTGATAATCGATTATCACGCATTGCAGCTTCTATTCCCAAAGTCCTGCAACTTGTGATAGTCGATTGTCACCTCCTGACAATCGATTGTCATGTTGTTTATTCGGAAAAATCGAAGTTCAGAGAGCACTGATAATCGATTATTATACCGTGATAATCGATTATCAGTGAAACTTGAGAATCCGCAAGGCCTAATAGTCGATTGTCACCTTTGTGATAATCGATCATCACGCTTTGCTAGATCAACTAAGGAGTTCAACGTGACCCGATAATCGATTATCAAGTTCTGTAAATCGATTATCAAGGTACGCTGATTCCCACTTTGACTGTTTGATTATCATCAATACGTTGGGAGTTTTTTGAAATGAACGTTTATGATTACACGTTAAGTATTCAATGAATAGACGGAGTTTCAAAACGTTTATATTAACGAGTTCGTAATCGAAAAAGTCTAATTAACGTAGAGTCATGATAACGTGGATGCACGTTGGTTTAGCCGGGTAATCCTATGAATATAACGATATGATTATACTATGAATTCTAAAGTTAGAGGGCAATGTACTCACCTCTAAACGAAGGGGTTGATGAAACGGAAACGAGATGAACGAACGGATGATAACTACGGACGAACGAACGGTGGATGACGAACAACGTATGTCTTTTCGTGTGAACTTCTCCTCTTCTACCTCCCCGTCTACTCGCCGGAATCTCCTCGCCTGGCTGCTGCTATGGGTTGGCCGAACACAAGGGAAGGGAGAGTTGTGATGTTGAATGGGAGTTACAATTGTGGTGGAGAAAGTGAAGAGGAAGGGGATGATTTATATTAAAAGAATTGATGGTGAAAAGTGAGGGATTAAATGGGGTATTGAATGGGGGAGTTATGGGTGAGTAAAAGGGTGAAGGTGGCGTGTGAATTGATGTGGGGAGTTATCTCCCTAAATTCCACTCCGTTGTGTAAAATCTGACCCAAATGGTACACGCTTTCCCCCCCGAACGGGTCTGAATTGAAAACCGGTTGCATTTTCAGAAATAACATGTCAAAACTAAATTTATGATATCTTCAAAATATTTTCCTAAAAACTTTATTTCCAAACTTCCGGATCCATCCCAATAATTAATTACTTAATTAATGTCGAGAGACCCGTTGTTAAAACATCTTTTATAATTAAAATACATTAACTTTGGAAATCATTTTAAGAGATCAAAATCTCAATATTTATTAATTAAAATAATGAGTCTCAATAAATAAATAATATTTATTTATTCAAAATACTGGCTAGCTAATAGGCCGGTTTGTAGGGCGTTACAATTATCTCCCCCTTAAAGGAATTTCGTCCCCGAAATTCTCCTCAAGTCACACCTCACGTGTTTAGGAAGATAGTGCATTACCCAAACTTTGTTTTATGGAGCACACAAGGGCATAATAGATTTAAGAGCAATCGGCTGATTTTGTTCAAGGAACTTATTTGGTTCAGACAAGTGGGACAAAACGTTACATCGATTACAACCTCGAATATGCCATAAGTTAGCAGGTAACCCATTCGTCTAGTCGGGCTGAGTCCACCGAAGGAATATCCACACCTCCGCCGCAGATGTTGTTAGCTGAGTCCACGTTGAACGTTTCCTCTGGATCATCTCTTTCCCATGCTGCCTTCCGGCGCTTCCAGATCCTTAGCCTTACTATCCGAGCCTTGCGATGTGCACGTTGGTAGCGCTCTTTCGAATCGTAACTCTGCCTCTTGTTCTTTCGTCTCTTACCAAGCACGAAGGTTCGACTAGAGTCAACGCTTGACACGCTTCTGGTACTAATGGTACTCATCTAATAATCGCAGAGTATCAAAATGGGAACAAGTGAGCGTATAACACAATTAGTTTGATGATTCGATGTGCGCTCACGTGCTCAGGCACTCGTATGTGGATATACCTATTCGTGATCCGCTGTTTAATTCACTTAATGAAAAAGGCATATATAATAACTTGAATGATAACGGTTACCTTCCCGGATGGAGATACGAAGCGGGATGCGACAGTGGATCCTGGAGAAAATGTTTTCAAAATGGGTTTCAAAAGTTTTTTTTAGAACCTGTCTCTGATACCAAAATGTAACACCCTCCGTTCCGCGAACCCGGTTCGCCGCGCCCCACGAGCCGGAGAACTTATTAAAGAACTTATTAATTTTAAAGCACTTATTAATTTTACATGTTTGATTCCAAAGTTGTTTGAGATTTTAATAATGACTTCCACAATGTTTTTAATTACTGCGATGGAAATTCAAGTTTGAATTAAATGTTTTAAAAATTGTTTTCAAATAAAATTTGTTTGGATGCCAATTTATTAGCAAAACATGTTCGTTGACACATATATGTACTAGTTATGCGGGTAGAGGCGTTACAATATGTGTTAATATGATAATAATATAATTAGCTAACATAATGGTTTTTATAACAACTAAGATAATAACTTATTAAGTTGGGTGGAGTTCTAGTGACACCAGAGTACAATGACACTTCAGTACCACTATCATTTTGGGGAACTTCCGATACTCCGTCTGTAAAATTGATGGTTTCTATCCTCCTAACCACTCCATAAATTGCCTACCCCGATTGCGCCCCACCCTAACCCCCCTCCCGCCCCCACCCATACCCTGGCAGTGCACTAGAAGTACACAGGCAATCCAGGGTAGGGTGGGAGCGAGAGGGGGTGTTAAGGGGGGGGGGGGGGGGGGGGGGCAGGAGTGAGACTAGGATAGAGGTTTTAAGGGGTGGCTAGAGGGGGTAAAAATCATCAATTTTACAAACGGAGCACTGGAACACCACCGATTTAAGTTAGAAAATGAAAAATTTTAGTCATGTCTATAATATTGATTAATTATGATTTGATTTAAAATTCAAATCAATAATTTGATTTGACTCTATAATAACGTTTGAAAATTGTAATGATAATTCATATTATAATACAATCAATATTTTTT
>OOIL02003232.1:101754-148057 GCA_900332095.2 Cuscuta campestris
GGGGGGGGGGGGGGGGGGGGGGCAGGAGTGAGACTAGGATAGAGGTTTTAAGGGGTGGCTAGAGGGGGTAAAAATCATCAATTTTACAAACGGAGCACTGGAACACCACCGATTTAAGTTAGAAAATGAAAAATTTTAGTCATGTCTATAATATTGATTAATTATGATTTGATTTAAAATTCAAATCAATAATTTGATTTGACTCTATAATAACGTTTGAAAATTGTAATGATAATTCATATTATAATACAATCAATATTTTTTATTTTATGAATATTTTTTAATAAAATAAAATTAGTTAATTCATATATTAGAATAATCATTCATATTATAATGTTATAATATTTTTTATTTTACAATTATTTTTTTGTGAACTAAGAATATTGATTTAGCATTTTAATAATTACTTCATATATACATTAGAATAAATATTTAATTTATACATACATTAAAAAGTAAATAAATTTATATAATAAATATAGAGAAAAGATAACATTTTTATTTAAATATCTCATCCTTATAAAAGATCAAAACTTTAGAAACTCAAATTACACGTAGCAGTAAAAATTTATTTTAAAAGTGGAATTAGATTGACATTGTGAATGTATTTTAAAAATAATTTTTACGACGTCTGATAATTAAGGATTACTTTCTCAGTTTTCTACTTAACTTGTTTCTAATGTTTATTCTTTTTCATTTTTAAGAACAATAATAATAATAATAATTTTTGATGTGATCTGATCTGATTTGATCTAGTCTGATCTGATTGGATCTGATCTGATTAGATCTGATCAGGTCTAATTGGATCTGATATGATTTGAGCTGATATGATTTGATCTAATCTAATGTGATCTAATCTTATTTTAATAAGAATAAGAAAAAATAAGAAAAAATAAGTTGAACGAAACGGGGCCTAACAAGAGAAAAATATAGTAAATAAAAAATTTATAATAAACAATACAAATAACATAATATGAGATTTGTAACAAAATTTTCAATTATAACGGTCAAAATAAAGAAACGTATCTTTTAAGTACACCACTACGAGTTTTAACAACCGCTATACTATATTTTAAATAATGTAAGATTTGTAAATTCTTACTCGAAAATAGAGAGTATTTGTGAGTATTTTTTCTAGATAAAATATATTAAAACAAGAAAAAATTTCATTGCTGAGATTTTGGTAGACTAAATTAGAATGAATTATTTTCTACTCGGTATCTTTTTTTCTTCTAAATTAATCAAACATACAAATAAAATATGCCATTGGTTTCAGAAAAACATTCTTTTCGTTTTTTATTCAAACTTTGATATTTTCTTTAATTATAAATTAAATATAGTTTAAATAAATAAATATAATAAAAATTGATATTTGAGAATAATATTACTTCTCCATCCATGAATTTCCTTCTCATTTTCTCTTTTGAGCTGTCCAAAAATTTCTTTCGCATTTCGTATTTTGGCACAAAACTTTTAGAGAATTGTCATTGTATCCCAACCTTTTCTTTAGAGCAACTCCAAAGGGAAAAGGTAAATTGAGAAAGTATTTTGCTCATTTACCTTCTTAAAAAGGTAGATATACCTATTTATAAAATTCTTGACTCCAATGGAAGAAGGTAAATAGAGAAGATAAATATATGTTTCCCAAAAGAGAAATGCTAGAGTCACAAACATTTTGGTCACAAAATACACAAGCTTACCATTTGTGTATTTAAATGTTTATTTTTTAATTATTCAACATCATTTTATTCATTTAATGACGTGCACAAATGGCAAGATTGTATATTTTGTGACTGAAGTGTTTGTGACTCTAGCATTTCTCTTCTCAAAATAAAGGTCCGTTTGGTATAAGGAATTGGTGGAATTGGAATTGAATTGGAATTGAAATTCCATGAGATTCAATTCCATAGAATTGAATTCTGTCAATTCTAAGGCTCCGTTTGGTACATGGAATTCAAACTATGGAATTGGAATTGAGGACTTCAATTCCAATTCTATTGTTTGGTAGCACAAAAATTATGTAGATTTGGAATTGATAGTGCAAAAAATGAATTGAAATTGACAGAATTCAATTCTATGGAATTGAATCCCATGGAATTACAATTCCAATTCAATTCCAATTCCACCAATTCCATATACCAAACGGACCCTAATTCAATTTTTGCACTCTCAATTCTAAATCCACATAATTTTTGTGCTACTAAATACTGGAATTAAAGTCTCCAATTCTAATTCCATAGTTTGAATTCCATGTACCAAACGAGACCTAAAGGTATTTTAAAGAAAGAGAAGAAACTGATATACCTCTCCAAAATTGAGGAGGTAAATATACCTCTCCATAATTAAGAAAGGTATAATACTTTCCCATTTAACTTCCTCATTGGAGGATAAACTTATGTGTAGAAAAGGTAAATTTGACAAATATTGTACTCTATTGTTTTACCTTCAACATTGGAATTGCTCTTATACCATTCATTTTATTGTATGAGGACAACCCATGAAAATTCTCCTTGTCAAATTAAACCAGAGAATTTTTTTTTAAACAAAGAGAATATAAGAAATTAGGAATGAACCAAATTATATTGAATATACATTATAATTAAATATATTTTTTTTAATAAACATTTTCACTTTTCAGAGAAATGAGGGAAGACCTCTTCGGGATGCCCGATCCGTGAAGACGAAGAAGCCCGCCGGAGCAGAAGCCCAGCGACTCAACTCCGTCGCGCAGCCCGGCGCCCCGCCACCTCTTCTTCCACTTTTATCAAAGTAAATTTATTTCCTTTTGTATCATATCATGATTAAACATCTCTATTCGTCTTGATTTTGGATTTCCCCCATCGTTTTTGGTAATTTGGCGCCTAGGATTTATTTCTTTGAGTATTGTTAAATTTCTCTGGTTTCATACACAGACCACAGAGAAGGATGATGATCTTAAAGTTGGCATTGGCAGTTGTCTTAGCCTCCGGACTAGCTGCAATTCTTATATATATGACTGGTCTATCGGATTTCAGTGAGTATACTCATTTGTCTTTGAACACTTTTATGAATCACTTTGTTTCAACCATGGAAAGTAGAACCATCATTGAAATGTCTGCAGATTCAGCATTCCATCTTTCCCGCGAGGATTCGGAAGCGTTACAGTCTCTTCAGAAGGGGTTCCAGAAATGTGTGGTAAGCTCCTCTCTCTCTTTCTCTCTCAATGATTCATGTGTTAAAACCATGTCAATATCGCGAAACTAATTTGAGAAGGATTTACTCATTTATCGCTATGCCAGTGACAAGTGTGCTAGTTCTATTGCAACTGGCTTCTTGTGAGAGACTAGTAAGCGAATTACTAGTGTGTACTTGCATACCATGATGGCATACCCAAATTTTTACAATGAGGGGAAAAGTTCAAATGCATAGGTGCTCTTTTAGAAACATGTGTTCTTAATTAATAAAAAGATTATAAATTAAGATATATCCCCTGCATCCCATAAAAGAGTCTAGTTGTTGGACATATTTTGTCCCCCAAAAACAATCATATTAGTCAAAACAAGCTAATATTTATGCTTTATAATAGTTTTTTTTAACAAAGTGCACATATATTAACTCAAATAGTACATCAAAGGGTACTAGGCCCAACAGGCAGCCCTTATAGCAGACACATTAAGAGCAAGAGAAAATAAAAACTACACCAGGTGAGCCTTACATCCAACTAGTACAGTCCCTCACATTCAGCAATTTACCATTATGAGCCTTCAGTCTTCTCATTCCTGCATCTCCAGATTGTATGGCAATAGGCTACCTATACTGCAACAGTTTCCATCCTCCATTTTCTAGGTTTAATACACAGCAGCTTCACTTGCACATCCCTTAGTGAATCAGCAGATAAGTCAAGGCCAATCCATTCAGAGATTTCCTTAAGTACAGAAACTGCATAAGGGCACCTGCAAATGGTTAGTATCCTCAGTATCATCATCACATAGAGTACATGTAGTATCAATCTCCACAAATTTGCTAATTCTGCATTTTGTTTGAAGCCTCCACAAATGTGCTTCATAACAGTTGTACCTTACTAATATTTAAAAGTTGCACCCTTATGAAATCAGACTCTTTTATGGGATTGGAGGAGTAAATGTTAATATGTGCAATAAATTAAGAACTTCCACATAGTCGGGAGAGAGAGAATTGTTATACACACACACACACTTTATTTTGACGAGACCTTTCTTTTAATAGTTTTTATAAAATATGTTTTTGTAAGGACCTAATGTAGCCGTAGAGGTGGCTAGGCGCATAGGTGCTAGGTGTTTTCCTAGAGTCTCATGGGCGCCTAACGATGTACGCACCATTTCAAGATAGAGTAATAATTGCCATAGTCATGAAGGCAAGAAAATATATCTAGAAGCTTTGTTAGATTATTGTAGACTTGTTTGAAAGTAATCATTAAGATGTTTCATATGGAGTTTAAAATTTATCTTGATCTTGTTCCCCACCTGCTTTCTGGCTGTAGTTTTGCTTTTCTTGAGGAATACACTCATAAGCTGACTTGATTATGCAATTGGGACTCTTATCATATGATGCAACTTTATTCATTATTTTGTGGCTCTCTTTGTGCTCCTTTCGTGCATCAGTTGCACTGCATGCATGATATTGACATTATTTATTGAGAAAACATCATTTTAGATGGCTTTATTAGTCGTTATATTGTCCTTTTCAAACTGTCTTTTAATTTTCTGCTCAATGTTAAACACACTGCAGAGTGTAAATGGATTAGGTTTACAAGCTGAAATGGGAAGTAATTTTTGTGAGGTCACACTAAGGTTTCCTAGAGAAACTGTCCCAATGTGGGTAAGTTTTCTTGAATTCAAGCTATTCAATATTGTTCTTCGTACATTATTATTGCACACAAACGAAAGCATTCGACTAGTATCTCCTATTAGTGTCATTTTTATTTTTCCACATTCAATAGAAAGATCCAAAAACAGGAGAACTTGAGGGACTGACATATCCGCTTAACTTATGTGAAGCTGTGGCTACATGGGAACAGGTTGGTATGTTTTTTCTTTATTTTTTTTCCCGACAATTGAAACCTAATGCATAAGGTCATTTTCATGATAAGTTTTCTTCATCATTGATGCCTAGTGGAATATAATTCTGGCTCTTTTTCTTATGAACCAATAGTAAAAGTATACTCCCACATGTTTACATCTTAATATTGTTTCAAAGAAAATTAAAGAAAATGACCCTTATGAACTGCCTATTTATTACTTCCAAATTATGGGTTCAATACAATCATCTTAGTTCATAGTGAAATGGCTCGACCAGGTAAGAAATAGTACTACAGTACTGACGAGAGAGTATATTGATAATCTTCCAAATGGATGGGAGGATTATGCCTCGAGAAGGATTAACAAGGGCATACAGTTGTAAGCATCGGTGATTTCTTCAAACTAAATCCTTTTTGTCTCTCATGGTATTGAAAGGTACACATTGTCAATTGACCCGATGTTTCAGGGCTATAACCAAACAGGTTCAAGCTGAGTTTAAGTTATGTTTGGGGTTTTTTTGTTAAGGATTTCAACTGTTTGATATCGTTGTTTAACTGTTTGATAAGGATTTTAACTGTTTGATATGGTTCATTTAGTCGGGGCCTTTCGCAAACAACTTTTTTTACCTTTTCTAGGTAAGAGTAAGGTCTGTCATCTGTGTATACTCACCCCGGCCCCCAAACCCCAATTCATGGGATTCTACTTGGTCGTTTGTTGTTGTTATTGTTGTTGTTGTTTGAGATCATTCCTTTACTAAACAAAAGAGTATTAACTGAGGCAAGCCAAATCAAACATAAATTTTGTGTCCGTGTTCGTTCGTTTATTGTTCATGAACAAGATCATTTTACATTAGCGAACAAATGAAATTCCCTTGACAAGAATCAAACATACAAAGAACACATCTTCACATAATTGATAGAATAGAGTTACATATCAAAAATGACAACTCACAACTAAATGTATAAATTGTACATGATATCTTATCAAATGTGTTCATGGTTATCCCTATTTAATTTTAAATATAAAAGTTTATATTGTTCCTGGGCCGTACACGTTAATTAGTAACAGATCAAATTTGGTGCAATCATGTAAATGATTAAAGGTTAACCTTGTTTATAATCAACTTTATACAAGCTTTAACCCAGCTTGCTCGTGGGCAGTTTTGAAGAACACTAAATGATCTATTCACGAGTTTTATCAAACAAACTTATAGCTGTTCAGGCTTTGTTTGTTTGATATTCATACTATAAACCAAGGATTGTTTGTGTCCATTTAGATAACAAATGAACATGAACAATCAATCACGTAACAAGGTCGAACACGAGTTGTTCACCGAATGCTCTTTTCACTTACACCCCCAGTTGTTTTAAAGATGCTATTTTTTGTCATCATAAATGTATTTTCAGCTTGCAGACACACTACTTCTTTAATGCAGGAACCGTTGCAAGAATAAAACCCTATGCATGGAGAAACTGTCTCTAGTACTCCCTGACAAACCACCCTTCTTTCCAAGGCAGTATGACCGATGTGCTGTAATTGGTAACTCAGGTGACCTTCTCAAAACAAAGTTTGGAAAGGAAATAGATAGCTATGATGCTGTATTCAGGGAGAATGGGGCTCCAATTCAGGTTAGATGACCTTATTCATTTCTGCTTGTCATTTGAGTTTTGGTCATTAGGTACTTGTCTGTGTGCGTTTTGAAACGACGTTTTCCCATTTCTACAGAACTACACTGAATATGTAGGCTCAAAAAGTACATTCCGACTTCTCAATAGAGGTTCTGCTAAAGCTATTGATAAAGTAGCTGAGTTGTACGGTATTGCCCTCGTTCCCTTGTTTTTAGATCTCGGCGCCTTACTATGTGTATGATAACGATTTTTCTTAATCATGCAGATGCTGGTAAGGAGACTTTGATTATTAAAACAACAATACATGATATCATGAACCAAATGATTCGAGTATGTAACATTTTTTTGCTGCTTTGATTTTGCGTTCTATTCCAGTTAGTTGTACAGATAGCAAACAGTGGTGGATAGGAGGAACGTTGTAAAATAGGATGGATGCCGTGTCAGGATGCACCCCTTCGTCTAAATTATGTGGCTAACTAAACCAAACCCTTTTCTACTTAAATCTCTGTTTGGTAGAGGCTATTGCATAACTTGTACCGCATCCGTCTGAAAAAATGTCATTTTAATACTTCTGACACCTCTATTGGAAACATGATTCTTTAGGCCGAAGGTGCTAACTAATTTTAATCTTTAATTGAGCTATAAAATAATGGTTAAAACTTACTAAGCAGTATCTTCTAGTCTCTAATAATAAAAGCTTTTTACTTGTCTTTGTGAATAACGTTTTGTTTTAGATTTTACAGAAAAGTTTATCCTTCTTTAGAATTTTTTTTCCATTTGTCTTTCTCTATATTCAACCATTAATTTTACCAAACAATTGACCTATATCAATATATCTTACGTTTGTTTACTTAATAGTTTTCTTTTTTAAACTAGGGTTTCAGTTCAGCATGCAAAACATAGCCCAAATGCTGTCTTGCAGTTGATCTTGAAAAAAAATAATTATGAACAGGATTTGGTACGACTATAAATTGATTCCTTTTTGTTATTGTGTAGGAAGTTCCGATTCTCAACCCTGTATACCTCATGTTGGGTGCATCCTTTGGTTCAGCAGCAAAAGGAACGGGATTAAAGGCCCTTGAATTTGCTCTTTCCATGTGTGAATCAGTGGATATGTATGGTTTTACTGTTGATCCTGGCTATAAAGAATGGTAAATGAAGGTTACAGAAGCCTCCAGTGTCTTTTGTTTTTTTATTCTAATGTTTAAACTAATTGTCCAACAACATTAAGGAAATATATACTCCTATGTTGGACTTAAGGAGTCTTTTTTGTCGTCTCAGGACGAGATATTTTTCAGAGTCACGACAGGGTCATACCCCACTGCAGGGAAGAGCTTACTATCAAATGATGGAATGCTTAGGGGTAATTTCCAACTTGATCTTTTGGTTGTGTTGATTTTTCACTATTCTCCTGACTAGTCTTTAATATCGATGCACTTTTTTGTTATTAATTTGTTATGAACATATGAAATTTGAGGTAGTTGCATATGCAAGAACTTAGTTTTAAGAATCCATTATTAGTTTTAAGAATTGAAGTTTGAACTTGGGATGCAGAACAATTGAGAAGATGGGGGGGATGCTTACCAAAGAAAATATGTGAAAAGGGTATGGACTATGGAGTGAGAGAGGTTATATATGCTGCAAATAGTTCTCTGGGTAAAAGAAGCTGCAAAAGACAATAGACTAAAGAACCACCAATCAATTCCGATTCACCCTTCAAAGAGAAAAAGGAGGGAAAGTACGAACATATTTACCCTTGTAACTTCTAAGCAATTCACCGTCATCAACTTTGTAGTCCACTTTGAAATCCCATTTTGTTGAAAGATATATTCCAAGTGCCACCCAAACAAGAAAAGATGACATTTTAAGATTTATATTTAACTGTTTTGTGATTTCTCAAAATCAAGTAGACTTCTCCACAACTTTTAACATTAATGTTGACCTAAGACTTATGGCCCTTACCGAGGACATAGATAGGAGTGTCTGGAGAGCTAGGACAAGGCTGGTGAGATAGGCTTTTGGGCTTGGTGGCTATTTCTGCACTTGTCTATCTATGCTTTCTTTGTTTATTTTTTTCTTCATTAACCTTAGTTTGCTCTTTGCTACTTTTTTGCTCTATGCTTTCCGTGCTCACGTTGCTGCTTGTGTTAGTCAAGCTAGGGGTCTTATGGAAACATCCTCTCTACTTTTGAGTAGGGGTAAGGTCTACGTATTTTTAAATCAGGTTGTTGAAAGCAAAAACCTTTGAAAGAAAGATCCTGCTACTCATTAGCCTGAACTCCTTAACTAGCATCAGATCAGTAAATCATAAAAAGAAGAGTAAATTGTTTTTTGGTGGCACCATTGTTGTGGTGGTGGGGGGAGGGAGGGGGGGTCTATATTTAATATGACTCTGGAGTCTAGCTACATTCAACTTCTTTGAGCGAAGCTCTAGCTTGGAAGATGATTTTATTTTGAATAATATATCGACTAATGGTCTTCAGAAATGTTCCATAACTATTTTGTGATTGCACTGCTTTTTTAACAAAAACCTAATGAGGGATGTTGTGAAGAAGGTTGGGGTGAAAGTGCTCACGTGTTACATCTAGAAACTTATTCATCGGAAAGTATGTGACAGTTTAGTTTCAGACATTTCAATTGGCATTTAAAGTTTACATATACTTTCCAGTTTCCATCGGAAAGTATGTGACAGATGTGCTCACGTATTACATCTAGAAACTTTACATATACTTTCCAGTTTCCACAATCCTAAAAAGTTCAAACTTCACACTTAGATAATTTTAGACAATTATATGATCTTATGATGTGTTCTGTATAAATTTCTGCATCTATCAATGAAATATTTCCTTCCAACTAATAAGTCAAACATTTCCTTAGGTTTCCATTTTCGGTAAGCTAAGCAGGGGACAATTTATCAATGTAGCCTGTTTGTGAGCTACATGTATGTTTCCGATTGTTGACATTTTCTACCTTTGTAAATTAAGCTTATTAAAATACATTCACCAATGCGAGCCGATCCAAATCGTGTAGTGGACTGGTTACCAAACCGCCGCTTGATTACTGCTGCCAGAGTTGCATCAGAGAAATTATTAAGGTAGTTGATACTGCTTCCTTTCTTCTATCTGTCAATACTTATCAGCAATCTTGTTCAAGTCTTACACTATGTTTGGTTCAAGGAATTTGGAAGGAAAAGAAAAGAAAATACTTTTCTCTCATTTCCTCACCAAAATGGGAGAAATTTAGTTTTCCCTCTTCTTAGTACATTTTTCATTCTCATTTTCTTTTTCTTCCACTTTTCTCTTCCTCTCTAACCAAACAAAGAAAAAAGGTATTCATCCTATTTTCTTTTCCTTTCCCTACCAAAATCCACGAACCAAACACAGTTTTAGTGTTTGGTGTAAATCATGATTGAATACAGCCATAACTCCGAATATCTAAATTCATAACCAATTTAATAATTACTCTGACAAAAAAACAAGTTTCATTTGATCAAAGCATCATTGGTAGGGTAGAAGGGTAAAATTATCATTGTCCCTAAATTAAATGTATCACATTTTGTAGGGTTTTGGTAAAATTAAATATATCATTCTCACTAAATTATTGTTCAGTTTGACTGGATGCAAGACTTAAGAAAACAACATATGTGTGGTTGAGATTTATTTAGAATGGAGAGAAATTATATGAATGAATTATTGCTTTCCTCTTAACACACTGTTTGATTCAAAGAATTCGGAAAGGACAAGAAAATAAGTATAAAAAAGAAGCAATTTTGGTTTTTGGTTAGAGAGGAAAATAAACAAAAATTGGGAGAAAAAGAGAAGGTTAAGAAAATGTAAAATGGAAAAGTTATTTTAACTTCCATTTTTGTGAAGAAAATGAGGGAAAACGGCAAATTTCTCACCCTCTTTTTTTGAGAGGAACATGGAGAAATTAGGATTTTGTTTTTTTTTCCTTTAACATTTTCTTTTCCTAACCGTTTTCCCAAACCAAACATAATGTAAAGGAAATGAGTGATAATTTAGGGACTGGAGAAAAAAAAGAGAAGGAATATAATTTAGGGACACCAGCACTATCTAAGTTTAAAAAAATCTCACAAAATATTGGAAGATTGTACGACATTGCTTCGCCCGACGGAGCATAATTAATATTATTGGGACAAATGTTTTTTTATCACCCGACTTTCTTTTTGGACATAAGGAGTAATCTGATTTTTTTTTGTACACAATTAGGAGGGTTGGTGCTGGATCAATGGATCCATTGGCTAAATGCTCGATCATCACAAAGCAAGCGAAGGGAAAGGTTAGAGAAATGTCAAGGCTGAGGCAATCCGCTATAGACCACCAGAAGTATGTAAAAGGAACAGTCTTCTACCCCTTGGAGCATAATCGCGGGCACAGGCAGCTCTGTGCAGTCCGGTCAAGGTGACCGGTCCTGTTTTGAATCTGATTCCGAGGACACGTTCCGGTTTCTGATTGCCATTTAAAGTGGTCTGGTGAATGGGAAGCTCAGAAGTTCTTGTCACATATGGTATGTCTGAATATTTATACACTCACCATTTCTTGCATTTCCTCTGCAGAAGGTGTGTGGGATTTTACATAACATTTAATCAAATATGAGAGTCCAAACAGTTTTGCTTTAATTTGAGCGTTTTCCGTGTTTACGGCTCTAAGATCAATTGTTAAGGAGGGATTTTTTTATTGTTTTCTAAAGAAGAGAGATCAATAGGATCTAAGATAGTTACCTGAAATGAGATATATGAAGCTCTAATTTGATCATTAGGGAGTGGCATATGTTCATGTGAAAATACCAATTGTAATACTTTTCTGCTGTTGATTATCTTTTGGTGTATTTGTAGTGTTTTCTATTTGTGGTTTGCATTTGCTCACTTTTTATTTGTGGGAATATTTGGACCTCATTTTAACAAGTTTGCCCCTTGCGAATTCCTACCAAATCTTCTCAGTCTCAAATTAATCTTCTTTATTTTCATTTTGGACAGCCTTAAATAATTTATTTCTTTCGTTTGTTTGGAGATTTTTTGTGGTGTTTTTTTTATCACTTTCAACCACACAATTTCATATTTCTTACATACATACGAAGTCTAACAAGTGATATTAAATTGGTACTGAGGGAGTACTGTGCAATTATTGGTTTGCAAGTACTCTATATTATATAAAATGCAATGTTTTCATTATCACTTCTTAATTTTGTCATTTATGTGACCCCAAGGTTCAAGTGACATTGGAGGGCAATGTCATGGGATGGCTGAGGGTGCTCCAGTGCCCCGTTTGTAAAATTGACGGTTCTTACCCCTCCTAAACCCCCCGGTAAATCCCCCACCCGGCCCCGACCCGAACACACCCTCCACCCCCTTCAATTACACCACACAAGTTGATTTTGACTTTAGAGTCAAAATTTGACTCCAAAGTCAAAATCAACTTGTGTGGTGTAATTGAAGGGGGTGGGGGCCGGGGGGTGTGTTCGGGTCGGGGCCAGGTGGGGGGATTTACCGGGGGGGTTAGGAGGGGTAGGAACCGTCAATTTTGCGAACAGGGCACCGGAGTGCTCCCGGATCATCCCATGACATTGCCCTCCAATGTCACTTGAACGTTTTCATTAAGATTGAAAAAGGCAATTTGGGAAAGATTTTCAGTAAATTTGTTAAACTCACAAAAAAAAACTGCAAATTTCTTCTTCAATTCAAGGTGCCCTACAAAAAGGATTAAATGTAGTGGAGAGATAATTCCTCCCATAGGAGTAAACGATTGCCAATTGACGTAAACGGGACTAACAGAATATCTTCTCCTACCTTGGGTGGTGCATAAGGCATTTGTCCTCCGACCAGTATCGCACGAGCAACAGCATTCTGAATAGGAATGAACCTCACGGCCTTGCAAAGGTGCACAACCCTTTCTTCTCTGAATATTGCCTATTTATTGCCTGGAAGATTAATAAGACGAATTGCCTCACAGAGCGCAGAGATACCCAACTTTGGACATCCATTCAAATATGCAGCAGAGAAACCGGCAGATGAAGAGCCAGTAATCAAATTCTCATATTCAGAAAACATATAACACCAAGCCCTAACACAAAAGCCAACCATATAGACGTCCTTTTTTTTTTTAATAAGAACTGAAACAGAACGAGTCCTAAAAACCAAGCGGATGACCATAAAAGGTGATCCCTGGCTATACGGCGCTTTAGGGATTTTAGATACATCGTTCCATTTCTATTGGCTAGGTCTTTGATCCATTGAATAAGCTGACAAAATCTACTAGGAATAGCCAAAGACATTGTGGTAATGTGGCAGTGTACATGTACAAATAGAATGGCACTATACAGAAAACCAGACATATCTATTGTAAAACCAATATTTCTACAATGTTGGTTTTACAATAGATATAATGACTGGCGTGACCTCTCCGAAGCTTGGGTGAAGTACTGCGTTTTAGGAACAACAGAGCATTTGAGTACTCCCGGCAATGTCTTCCACACTGAGAAACACCTGGGTTTATTATTATGTGAAGTTAACCCTGAGTAGTTCAAGTTGGAAGTTGACTTATAAGCAAGAGGCGAGGCAGCTCATGACCTGCGTGAAAGAGAGAAAAATCAAAAGAAAAAGTTGCGTTTTGGATTCATGACAAGAAGAAGTCTGTGATCAAACCCTATCTCGGTTTGATGAAAAGCTGGCAAAAAAAAAAAAACAATGACAGCTTTTGTGGAGCTTTTTAATTTGTCATATTTCTCTGGATGACTCGTTATCCTTTTTAAATATTTGAAGCACTATGCAATTGACCTTGGATTGGTCTTTAATATGTATGTATTTTTGAGTATAAATCATCCTAAATGGGACTAAAACATAGAGAAAAGTACCAAAATAGGACTTTCATGCTTTTTTTTCCCGGAATAGGACTTTGCACTGTGGTAATGTGACTTTGCATTGTGGCAGTGTACATGTACAAATTACTATACTTTCTTGGTAATGTATATGACCATGTTTGGTAATGTAAGTCCTATTTCGAGATTAAAAACATGGAAGTCCTATTTTGGTGTATTTTCAATGTTTTAGTCCTACTTTGGTCTTTCTCCCTATTTTGAGACAGTTTCGTTTGCTTGTTATTATTGGGAGATGGAAAACTAGTATGTTTGCAACAATTCCAGCTAATGAGAAATGTTCTGGAACAAGAATGAAGTTTTATTGTAGCTTTGAAAATATTTTTTAAATATAAATTTACATCAAAAGGCAAAACATACTACTCATGTTCTGCCTTGCCTCTCTAGTATGACAGTCTTTTCCTTGCCATTAGTCCAAAACGCAACATGTGCTTTGACTTCTTTCTCCCTTACATGCTACTCATGTGCTGCCTTACCTCTAGTATTTGGGTCCACTTCCACCTTGAACTGTTCAGGATTCACTTCACACAACAAACCCAAGGTGTTTCTCAGTGAGAAGAGATTCTTAATATGGCAGTTTTTAAGTGTCGACGACAACGCAGAGGTATTGAAATGTTCCGTTGTTCTTAAAACACACAACTTCACCCATGCTTCTGAGAGTGCACGCCAATTATGAATGAAGGCACTCACATTGGGAACGTCATATTAGTATCCATACCAGCAGTGTAATTTGTACTTTCTCAGTTAATTACGTGACACAACACATCTTGATCAGGCAATGTCGTCTCACGAGCCGAAGAAAACATCATATTTTCTTCATCCATGGGTGGTGCATAAGGCATTTCACCTCCTACCTGTATCGCATGAACAATGGCACTCTGAATCGGAATGAACCTCGCGGCCTCGCACAGGTGTACAAACAAACACTCCCATCTCTTTTTTATATATGACCAATAGCGTTACAAAGCGCAGACGTACCCAATACCGGACATCGATTCAGATACGCAACACCGAAACCAGCAGATGAAGAGCCAATAATCTCAGACTCATAACCAGAAAACATGTACCAACGATCCCCAACACAGTAACCAATCATAGAGACGTCCTTTTGAATAAGAACAGAAACAGAAAGGTCCCTATAAACTAAGCGGATGACCATAAAAGGACATCCCTAGCTATATGATGTTTCAGGAACTCCTTTATACTTCATTGTATTGTTATTGGGAAGGTCTCTCATCCATTGAATTTGCTGGCAATAATTACTAGCTAGAGGCATACAAGCAGAGTCAATGATGAATTTTGTCTTGTGATTCTCTTGAATGTTACTAAATTAAACTCAATAGGCATGATGAATTATTATTAATACAACAAAATTACTTCACTCCATGTAAAAAAACAGAAAAGGGCAGAGATAAGATTAAATTTAAACAAAAAGAGATTACAATTACACATTTAAAAAGAGATATAAGATCAAGTGTAGCTAAGATTACAATTACACATTTAAAATACAATCAGCTGTTAATGGATTCTGTGATTGAATGCCACTAGACAGAATTTCTCACTATGAAAAAATCATTCTATCTACTGTAAAAGCAGAATTACCACAATTTTTTTAATATAAAAAAGGTGGATTAAAAAACGAAAAGTCCTAGAGCATTTTGATAAAATTTAGGATAGAGTATGGATCACTGGATTGGGCAATAACACACTTGGGTTAAACCACATTAAAAGATTGAATCCAATCGATTAGTTAGTTCAACTCAAGAGCTTATATACCGATTATTTTCCTCACACTTTTCCGATGTGGGATACTCTTAACACTCCCCCTCAAGTGGACAACCGGGCCATTTTGAATCTAACCGGTTGACCACTTGCAAATGAACTACCATTCCCTTGACTTTTTTTTTGAGCGCCAACACCGAAAAGACCACGAGCCGCTGGATATGGACTTCCAGACGAGCAATCGTGTTAAACAGCCACAGGCCGTTGGGTACATACTCCACACGGACAACTGGGCTAAAGACAAACGAGCCGCTAGGAATGAACGTCTAGACGGACACCTTGACAAACGAGGTGGGCTAAAACTGGCTCTGATACCATGAAAAGCTCTAATATGGAAAAATATATTTTCTCTCTTTTGTATTCCATAGCATGTTACAGTATATATATATATATATATATATATATATATATATATATATATATATATATATATATATATATATATATATATATATATATATATATATATATATATATATATATATATATATATATATGACTAGCTAATACAAGGAAACCCAATAACTATACAACTCTACCATGCACTAATTATCTACAAACTAGGAAACAAATATTAAGAGGAGTTTGACCAAAACAAATCCCTTTAAATGTGCCGCCATCCATGCATGATATTTCTCCAAGTCACGCAGTAGCACAAATCAATTTCTCCACAATGGATGCTTGCCATATATTTAATAATGTGCAACGTATATTTTCATTAACACCCCCCCTCAAGTTGGAGCGTGTAACAAACAAACGCCCAACTTGGGAAGTAGAGCATCGAACCGTCCTTTGCCCAGAGCTTTCGTAAGGATATCCACACATTGGTTATGAGTGGAAACATGAGATGTACGAATGGAACCACGTAATAATTCATCACGAACAAAGTGACAATCAATCTCGATATGCTTAGTGCGCTCATGAAACACAGGATTGGCAGCGATGTGAAGCGCTGCTGTACTATCACAGAAAATCTGCATAGGTGCTGGATGAGGAACATCAAGAAAACGCAATAACCCACGAAGCCATTTAAGCTCACAGGTTAAGACGGCTAGAGAACGATACTCAGCTTCGGCAGAAGAACGAGCCACGGTAGGTTGTTTCTTCGTTTTCCAAGAGACAGAAGAGACGCCAAGTTGAACAAACCAACCAGTCAAAGAACGACGAGTCAAGGGGCAAGCAGCCCAATCAGAATCACACCATCCAGTCAAGAAAAGAGCGCTATCAGAACGTAAAAGAATTCCATGCCCGGGTGTGCCTTTAAGATAACGAACCACGCCCAGAGCAGCATTCCAGTGATCAATTTTTGGCTCCTGAAGGAATTGAGCCAAGGTATGGACTGCATAGGAAAGATCAGGACGAGTAACAGACAAATAGACAAGGCGTCCTACCAGACGACGATACGCCCCTGGGTCGTCAAAAAATGGTCCAGTAGCCAATGCCAATTTATGATTAGGCTCCAACGGAGCGCCAAGTGCACGACATCCAAGTAATCCTGTCTCAGAAATAATATCAAGAGCATATTTTCGTTGACATAAAAATATACCTGTAGAATTCCGGGCGACTTCAACGCCCAAAAAATATTTGAGAGCACCCAAATCTTTCATATGAAAACAATCAGAAAGATATTTCTTGAAACGGGTAATTTCAAGAGAGTTATTCCCTGCTATCACCAAATCGTCAACATAAACAAGAATATGGACCACAGAGCCACCTTTGTGAAAAGGGAATAAGGAGTAATCAGAATGAGACTGAACAAAACCATAGCGACGCAATGCACCAGACAATTTTGCGAACCAACACCGCGGGGCTTGCTTTAAGCCATAGAGAGATTTTCGTAATTTGCACACTAACTCGGGTGTCTGAGAACGATAACCTGGAGGTGGTCGCATATAGATTTCGTCACTCAAATCACCATGAAGGAAAGCATTGTGAACGTCCATTTGATGAAGCTCCCAATTGCGTGTAGCGGCAACAGCAAGAAGAATCCGAACAGTAGTGAGTTTAACAACAGGAGCAAAAGTTTCTTGATAGTCAATACCTTCAACTTGATGATTTCCCAAAATAACCAAGCGAGCTTTATATCTCTCGATCGAGCCATCAGACTTGCGCTTGATACGGTATACCCACTTGCAACCCAAGGCCTTTTTGTGAGGTGGCAAAGGAACAAGTTGCCAAGTGTCATTCTTCTCCAGTGCATCGATCTTGGCAGTCATTGCTTGTCGCCAATGCGGCGACTTCACGGCCTCCTTATAAAGTTGGGGCTCATGTCCAGAATCCACAGCCGCCAAATAAGCCCGGTGACCTGCTGAAAACTTAGCATATCCAATGTAATGTGTCAAAGGATACTTACAATTTGGAATGGCAGGAGAAACACCATGGGTGATAGCATAGGTCTGGTAATCACTTAAGCGCACATTGGGAGTCCGCTGTCGCTGGCCACGACCCAAAACAGGAGCTGATTCGGTGCTGGAAACAGCCTGCTGGATTTCGGCAGTGGTGGACGGCAGTTCCGGCTGGGCAGCAGAGAGCATGGGCTGGGCGTCGGCAGTGGATGACGAGTCTTCTGGATGTGCAGAAACAGTAGGCAGGGAGGACGAGGACTGTAGAATGGGCGTCCTTTGTGCGGTTGGAGCAAGGCCCCCTGGCTCGAATCCGTACGTCATCTTCATCATCTAAATAACCAAGTTGCAAGCTGTCCAATGAAGCATCTGTAGTGGAAGAAATTCCTTCCTGAAATGGAAAGACATTTTCGTGAAAAATTACATCACGAGAAGTAATAAATTTCCCGGTATCCCGGCAGTAGACACGCCACCCTTCCTTCCCGTAGGGGTAGCCCAAAAATACGCCCCGCACACTACGAGTTTCAAATTTGTCTCCGTGACGATCTTGATTATGAACATAGCATAAACAACCAAAGGTGCGAATGGAGCTCAACGACGGTGGGCAACCAAACATGAGTTCGTACGGGGTTTTTCCTTTCAACACGATGGAGGGAGTCCGATTGATTAGATATGCCGCAGCAAGTATGCACTCCCCCCAAAATTCGATTGGTAGAAAAGCTTGAAAACGTAGGGCGCGCGCAACATTTAAAATATGTCGATGCTTGCGCTCAACCCTACCATTTTGTTGTGGCGTCCCACGACACGATGTCTCATGTAAGATACCCTACTCATGAAAGAAGGAATTGAGGCATTCAAATTCAGTTCCATTATCACTTCGGACAATCTTTAACTTTTTATTAAATTGTCGGTCAATTAAAGCATAAAATTGACGAAAAATGGATGGCACTTCGGATTTTGCGCGCAATAAATAGACCCAAGTACCACAAGAAAAATCATCCACTATAGTCAAAAATGAAGTAAAACCATCCAAACTTGGTGTCCTGTACGGACCCCATACATCAATGTGAATCACTTGAAATAATTCTGTGGTTTTATTGGTACTGGAAGGAAAAGAAGTACGACACTGCTTTGCACGCAGACAAATAACACAGGGCCCATTATTCAAAACACTTGATGCACTATCACTAGCAACTGATAAGAAAGATAACACTTTTGGTGACGGATGTCCAAGTTGTCGATGCCACAGATCAAATTGACATTCCTTCACGCTTGACAACGCACAACCAACAGAGGTGTGTTGAAAATAGTACAAGCCATCAGATTGTCTACCCGCACCAATCACCCGCATCGTGGTACGGTCCTGTAATAAACATAGTGGGCCGTCGAATTTTACGAGACAATTAGTCTCCTTGATCAAATGAGACACGGAGAGTAAATCACAGTTCAAATCAGGAACGAAGAAAACATTGTGCAGAACAATCGAATCATTAAGTCGAACACGACCCGCGGTTGTAGCCGTTACCGTCTTTCCATCCGGCAAACGAATCCAACAACCCGGTATAGAATGTACATCAATCAAACATTGTAAATCTCCCGTCATATGATTCGTGGCACCCGTATCCATAATCCACCGTTTAGTAATAGGAATACCAGACAATTTTTCAGACGGAGGATCCTTGACAGAGGCTAAAAGAGCCCTAAACGTCTCCCACTGCTCAGCCGAGAGAGAAGGAACCACCGCTGCACCAGCGGAGGACTCACTAGCGCTGCTGCTTCCGGACAGCCCTATTGCCGCGGCATGTGCAGCGTGCGGCTGCTATCCTCCAGCGCCCCTGCTAACAGAGATGCCACGCCCACGCCCACGACCCCGGCCGCTGCTGTTATGACGACCCCAACCCTCGGGATAGCCATGAAGATCATAGGGCGAGATCGTACGACGTTGAGGAGCACCATTACCGCCGGTGTCGCCGTCGGATTTCTTCTCTCATGAATTTGTCATCTACGTCTACGCCCAAGAAGATTTACGAAAAAAAATAAGGCCCGTAGGCTCCGATACCATGAAAAGATTTAGGATAGAGTATGGATCACTGGATTGGGCAATAACACACTTGGGTTAAACCACATTAAAAGATTGAATCCAATCGATTAGTTAGTTCAACTCAAGAGCTTATATACCGATTATTTTCCTCACACTTTTCCGATGTGGGATACTCTTAACACATTTATTTAAAACTTTAATACAAAGAAAGGACGTTATGTTTAATGAACTTATACAGGCCATTACGCGGGTCAAGAGATACGAAGTTCATTTCAAATGAGTGTAACATAGTGGAATTTCACATCGAATCTTCAAAAACACTCAAAATTTAACGCATTAACTTAAAATATATGATTTTTCGAACAAAGTAGGTAAAAACTTAAATTTTTTCGAGGCAGAGAGACAGGGAGAGAGAGAGAGAGAGAGAGAGTTGGGCGAAGAAATGGGAGAATGAGAACGAGAGAAAGAGAGCTAGAGATGAGAGAACGGCGAGAGGGTGAGAGAAAGAACTGGGTATCAGAAGAGAGAAATGTTATTTGAAAAACTTTAGGATTTAAATTAAAAAAAATTCTTGTTATGTGATATTGCATTCAGAATTATAAAAAGTTTAATTCTTGTTATGTGATATTGCATGTGACTCTGTCACCGACTTTGTTAGTTTTCAGGCTTCCGACCTTCACTCTGACCTTAGTATCCAACCTCATCGTCACCGGAATGCTCTTCTTCGACTTCAACTTTTTTATATCTCCGGCGTCGAGCCTATGTCTGGATCTGGCGATGGTGGATTTCTGAACTATAGTATTTTTTGTGCAAACTGGAGAGAGGCGATGGACGAGAGGATCCGTAAGAGGCTATGGACGAGAGAGAGTGAATGTCGACACTGAATATTAATTGGGCTAGGGAATTCAAATGACATGGTTTTGGGTATGAATTAGTAATTGGGTTGGTTATTAATGAGAGGAATTTGATCCAAATTTAAATCTAAATTTTTTTAGGTTGCCAAACAAGGTATTTGTATCAAATCTGAATTTCAAATTCAAATCCATATTTCCAAACAGGCCATCATAGAATTTCAATTTCAATTCAATCCTAATGCCAACAATTCTGTATATCAAACAAACCCGAAAAAAATTTTGATATCTAAAATTAAAGATATCGAAATCTATACGAGAAAATTGCTCCTGGGTACTCTATATTTTGAGAAACTAACTGCCGGGTACCTCATATTTTTAAAATATACTCCGAGGTACCCTCTATTTTTATAAACTAACTATCGGGTACCTCGCATTTTTAAAATATACTCCGGGGTACCTCCAAATATACATTAACTTACCCGTGAAGGACATCCCGTCTCACTCTTCGTCAAAGCCAGTTACACCATTAATTTTAAGAATTAGAGGTTTGGAATTCCAAAAATAACCTTAGTTTTTATACTTTAATGATACAATCTATCGAGTTTAATCGAAGCTTTCAAATGAAACAGAATGTCCCTTATGGGTAAGTTAATGTATATTTGGAGGTACCCCAGAGTATATTTTAAAAATGTGAGGTACCGGATAGTTAGTTTCTAAAAATAGAGGGCACCTCAGAATATATTTTTAAAATATGAGGTACCCGGCAGTTAATTTATCAAAATATGGGGTACTCAGGAGCAATTTTCTGAATCTATACCTTGTAAACTCACTGAACATAACCAAATTTCACTCGAGTATTTAAACTGGAACGGGCCGAGATCGGATTGGGTTAAACTGCGGGCCCGGCCCACTAGCGACGACGTTCCCGGAATATTTAAACCCTAGTCAAATTCCAATCCGGTGTCCGTACGCCTTTGACCGGTTCTGTATCTCCCTCGTAGAACTGCAATGACGATGCCGATCATCAATGCGCCGGCAGTGTTCGCAGCGTCCGCATTGGCGGCGCTCTTTGTTTTCTCCGCCGTGTCGGCGGCTCACTCAGAAGCTCCGTTCATCCTGGCGCACAAGAAAGTCTCTCTCACGAAGCTCAGTTCTGGCACCGAACGAGTCTCCGTGACCATCGACGTCTATAACCATGGATC
This sequence comes from Cuscuta campestris, assembly GCA_900332095.2. Classification (NCBI taxonomy): domain Eukaryota; kingdom Viridiplantae; phylum Streptophyta; class Magnoliopsida; order Solanales; family Convolvulaceae; genus Cuscuta; species Cuscuta campestris. The sequence goes on from OOIL02003232.1 coordinate 123,531, forward strand.
TGAGTGAGGACCTGACATTTCTCGTGCCTAAACGCTCATTTACGTTTACAGTTTTCCTGTTCGAATCGATATCCGATGTACATTTTCATGTTCAATCCAATGCCCTTACCATTCAGGATTTTTTGTGTGTGTGAATGAAAATCGGAAATGGCTGTGTGGAAAGTTGTAAAATTGCCTTGAATTTTGCACAAGTTAAATTATGTCATTTTCTTCTCATGTTTAGCAGAGCATATAGAATTAATCTTGACGCTGATGATTGATGATTAAGCCAAAAAATTTTGATCTGCCATCAACAGAGTGTACATGTTTTAATTAAGTATGCCCGATCAAGACAGTTTATGAGGCGCTTGGTTCTCACATTAGATTGTAATACTTTTTATCTGATCATTCAAATGGATTAGCCTGCTGCATGTGCTTTTTATCTGTTATTATTTAATATCAATTTCTGCCCATGATCATCTCAGATTAAGATTTTACTGTGTTTAAAGAAATTCTCTGTCCCGGGTGAAGGCAGACATGACACTGATTTTAAACCGTTCTGCATACTAAGAAATTAACTGGTTGTACATTCAAGCTTATGGGAAATACTAATCATTAGTCGTCGTTGCATATTAATGAGGTGTTATTCGTTCTATTAATTCGTGCAGAACTGCTTATGATGTAACTCTCACTGACAATAGTTGGGATCCAGAACTATTTTATTCTGTCTCTGGCAATGCATCTATGTCATGGAAAAAGCTTGAAGTGTAAGAGTGACCTTATCACTAGCAACCTACTTTCAGTTAGGCTCTATAATTGCTCATTTTGCTGTTTGCTTATATTTGTTGTTTCTGAACAATGATGTATTTTTTGCCATTTACAACTTCCAGTGCTTCTGTTGTTTCCCACTCTTTTGAGTTGGAATGTGGAGTAAAAGCGACTTATTACAGTTCACCTGCTCTCATCACTTATCGTGTTGCAACCAAGTCTAAGCTGCAGGTTTGCCTACATTAATGTCGCATTATTTTTTATCGAATTTGTCAGCCATGGGATTTGATTTCGCGGAATCGATCTATTCCACTGCTTCACTGTTTTGCAATCATGTGGAGTTTAATTTCATTGAATGACTTATTGCTCTTGCATTGGGATGTTGATTACACACACTCCTTGATATTAGACGTTTTCCCTGGCCATATTATTAATACAACTCCACATTCTACGTCAGTCGAATGTGCAGCCATACAAGGTGGGACATGATTACTAATAAAGATATATGAGACAAGGTCGGAGTGGCCTCCGTGATGCACTAGACGACTGAAGTGAGGCTGTGATGATTCCAACATGTGGAGAGGAGAGGTGTGAATATGCCCGATAGGAGATTTGAGAATTTTGTGGACCTAAGGTTTGGGCCTTGGGGAGGTAATTAGACAAGACCGGGCTAGACTCGGGCTCATTGAGGAGGATATGACCTAATATATGACCTTAGATAGAAAGTTGTGGTGGTGAAGGATTAGGATAGAATGGTAGACTGGTAGTTGGTGCTATAGTCTGGGGGGTTTTATCTTTTGCATAGATAATTATTTGTATGTGTTTAATTGTGATGCTTGATTTTTAGTATATGTCATTATGCTGCTTCCCTGTATTCTTGTCAAATAACTTTCATTTTACTCTTTTGTTCTATTTTGAGCCAAGTGTCTATCAAATATAATGTCTCTATCCCTCGGGGTAGATGTAAGGTCTGTGACTCTGTGTACAGCCTACCCTCCCCAGACTGGACTAAAAGCGTTGGATTGAATTGAAAGTTGAATGCGGAGTATTATAGTTTTAATTGCTATTTGAACTGGATTGAACCCTTTAAGGTCGAATCGAACAGGGCCATTTCACATTATTGATCATAAACAGATGTGTCTTTGTTGGTGTTGTGTGATACTGTTATGACATTTTAATCATGTCACAATCTATATCTTTCTTATTTCTTTCTCAAGCCATCTTGTGTACATTCCCTTTCTTTTCAATCTGTGACCCCTAGAGTCTGAGTCTGTAGAGGTTATCAATGCAACCCATGAATCTCTTATGTTCTGAAATACATATTTATTCTTGCGTGTAGGAGGCTTACTCCACTCCAATCTTGCCATTGGAAATCTTGTCTGAGAAAGCAGTTCAAGACAAACTGGGATTGGTAAATTCTTTTCCCTTTATCTTGCAAATGAAAGATCATAGTGTCACACTTTGAATTTCTTCGACATTATCTTCTCGGTCTTACCCTTCACATTTTTTGTTCTTGTCTTGATTGCAATGGGTGGGGATGTTGCCGCCTTCAGGCTAAGGTAATGTCTGTTTATTACTCCTTCCGTCCAAAAATTATCTTCCCGTTTACTATTCACAGGGTCAAACTTTTTTCATTTTTGTTGGCTTATTTTCATTGCCCATTTGACAAAATAATATACTTATGTCACCTCTAGTTTTGTAGATCTTTTGATGTAGTTTTAAAATATGTAATTTTTATTTTTTAATTTCACACTATTTTTCATAAAAAATAATTTGAAAATAATTTCAGCCAAACATCGTGTTATCGTAACACACAACGGGAAGATAATTTTTAAAGAAAACGTTTTCTTCGTTTTGATCCGTAAAATCTGTTTTTTTCTGGTTTCGATTTGCAGAGTTTAATGGCAAAATATGGATCCCATATTTCTGTTGTGCTTATTGTGGCATTCTTTGCTAATGCTGTTGCATCCCCATCAAAATCAAGTGCTGGAGGTGGAAAGAAGAAGCACTGAAAATATGAGGGTTTTTCTGAAAATTCTTCACAGGCCTTGTGCTTATAGAAAATGATAATACATTCATAGTGTTTACCCAAAAAAACAAACACAAAATGTCTTTGAGCATTTTCTTGGTCCAATTTATTTGACCTCTTTGGTAAGACCAACTCAAGCTGTCTCTGTATCAATGTTTTTCTCTTTTTTATTTTCCTTTTAAGAAAAGAAGTTATAGTGCATATACTCTCTCTGTCCGTCATAGAATTTCCCAAATTGACTTTTTGTTGTGAAATATTTTTTAAAAAATTTGGTGGAATATATTAAATGAGGTGGGTGAAGTGTAATAAATTAAGTGGTGCTAATTGTATATTTTAAATGTTAAATAAGGTAATGGGAAGATATTTTCTAAACAAACATAAAAGGTACTCCGTATTTGGGAAGATTTATGACAGACGAATGAAGTATATAGTTTTTGTTTTTCATAAAATTTTAACCATACAACTTACATTTAAATTTGATTTTTTGCCGAGTCAAACTTTGCCAAGTTCATGATGTTGCATGAGTATAATTTTTCTAATTTCTATGTCTAGCCGGAAGTACATAATTTGTACTCTCTTTAACCCAAAATTTAACCTCTTTATTTATTTTAATTTTTCATTTAATAAAATATTACTAGTACCCTAAAATTGATGAAGATATAAATAGTAAACAAATATTTTAATTCCTAATGAAAGGTGGACTTTCACAAGCACATGGAACATAAGTCCTAATATCAAAAGACATGGCTGTATAATTAGTAGTTTAAACTTAAAAAACATGATTTGGATTTGATGTTTTTCAATATCACAACCCCATTTGAAAGATATCAATATAAATGCTTTTAAATCTTCCTCGACCATCAACCACCCCTACTTGCCACTAACAATTATCGTTTCAAATTTCTCAAACATTTATTTTAAATTTCAAAATCCATATTATATCATTTTTAATTTTAAAACCCATATCATATTATTAATCCTCCAAAACTCACCAAATTAGCCTGATAGAATAGAAGCTGTGGAGGGGGGGGGGGGGGCAGTTTCAAGCCTTTCAAAGGACACTCTCCAATGTAAACAATAATCAACTAGGGGCAAATTTGCCCGAATCTTTATTAATTTTTTTTTAAAAAGAAATGTTCTGAGACTGGATTTCAGGGGATCAGCCAGCCTGTTGTCATGGGCAGGAAATCTGCATATCCATGGTGAAGTTTCAAGGAAACAGCCAAACCCTTCGACGACACCGAAGTGGACAAAAGAATATATATCCAGACTACAAAATGGCATAAAGATTTTTTTTTAAACAAAAAACTGCATTGGAATTTCTACGCAGCGGCAGCCTTGGGAACTGATCGATAGCACACCCTCTTCGCCGCACGAACTATGTCCTCAACCTGTCAATGAATGAGAAAAATAGAGAGCAGAAAGAATTATGAATCTGAAAACAATGTCGCAAACTGTTCTGTTCTTGGTTTTCTTAACATTTAGTGATATCAGGGAGAGAGGAATAACAATCTGCCTTGTTTGGGAACAAGGTTTTCAATTAGCATTAAGGCCCCATTTGGTACACGGAATTCAAATTGTGGAATTGGAATTGAGGACTTGAATTTCAATTCTGGAGATTGGTAGCACAAAAATCATGTGGATTTGGAATTGATAGTGCAAAAAATGAATTGGAATTGGTGAATTCAAATCTATGGATTTGAATCCTATGGAATTTTAATTCCAATTCAATTCTAATTCCATCAATTCTATATACCAAACGGACCCTAAGTGTTTTTGAAATGTTTTCCAATTGCATATTAACGTTGAAAACGCTAAAATTAAACACTGTTGTGAGATTGCATTTTCAAAACACAGAAGCTGTGGCCAAATGGGCACTGTGCGTATATATGTTTCCTGACACATAGCATTACACATAAGGATAATGCAGGGAACCCATCACCCATGCCCCCATGGATGACATTACAAATGAATTCATACCTACACAGACAATAATCGTCTTTGTTGTTCACAAATGATTATCGTCTGTATATAGTTAAATAATCATCTGTATTGTCATCGATGGAGACACAGGTGGTGGGTCTGTAGCACGGTCCTTACACGTAATTATTATGATATAAAGCAATCTTGCTTAAACTCGTTTACGATCCGGGAAATAAGGAAAGGAAGAAAATGGCAGAGAACAAACCTGTGGAACAGCCAACCTTTCAAGGTTTGCTGCATATGGCATAGGAACATCAGCTCCTGCTATCCTTTCAACAGGTGCATCAAGGTATCCAAAGCTTTCCTCCACAACCGTTGCACTGGCATTGGATAAAAGAACTTTCCAGTCAGGAATGATGAAAAGAAAAAAAAAGAACAGGAAATGCATATGATGCTTTTGAAGAAAGACTTCAATTTTCTGTTTGGGAAAAAGACTAAAGTAGGAGTAAAACATAAAAAATATACCAAAATAGGAGTTAAAATGCATATACAATGCCAATCATGTCAATATATAATAACAAAAAATATTGTGAAATGTTCATGTGCCACATTATCACACTGCAAGCTCCTATTTTGGGTTTAAAACATGGAGTTCCTATTTTGGTATATCTTCTATGTTTTATTTCTATTTAGGGTGATTTCATTTTCTGTTTCTATGGTCATTTTTTTGGGTATGATGGGACGTGGGAAGGTGTTAATATGAACAGAGATTATTATTATAAAAATGTTGTAACCAGATTTCAGCGCCGACGCCGTGTTGGGGGAACCCTTCTTCAACAGTGACAAGTCGGTTAGTTTTCCTAACAGAAGAGTTGATGGTGGATCTATCAAGAGGTCTGATTGAACGTAGGTTTATAACCTCAGCACTGATTCCTTCCTTGGAAAGAATCTCAGCAGCCTGGAAAGTTAAATTGAGTTAAAACACACATGGAATTGTAGTAAAATCATCATCAAGAACACCTTAACTCCAACTATGTGACCGGGGATTGGTGGCATAAAAGTTTAATGTAAAGCTGCAAATTAACTGAATTAGCTGAAAAATCAGGTAGAAGATTTGTGAGACATCTAACACAAGGCACCATTATTTGCTTCAAATTGGTTTTTAAAATGGGAAGCAGGAACTTCATCAGCAGTCAGCCCACATTCAGGCTCAAGGACAAAACTCTAGACACATAAAATCCTAAAGAGCACATTGATAGAAGAATCTACAGAATGAGAATGATGAATATATTGCAGGCCTCACTCAATTAGGAGTAGATATTCCATCATAAATGACTTCAAACCTTTCATGATGAGAGAATCACACACCTTTAAAGCATAGCCAACCATTTTTGAGAAAGCGGTGATTGTCACATCTTTACCTTCACGTTCAATCTGCCAATATATTAATGTTAACATAAGGAACCAATACTGAATATTTATATAAAATAAAGTTTGATTCGGCATTCCACGGAGTAGCTTACTTTAGCTTTCCCAATTGGAAGGCAGAAACTTGAATCAAGAACTTCATCTGAAACGGGGAAGGACTCACCATATCTGGAGCACAAATTATATCATCAATATTAGATAAAGATAAATGAAAAGAACCCCCCAAAAAATACATGATGATAATAAAGTACTTTGTAGTATACTAGCATGAAGAAATTCATTTTTATGATCTGTTACATACAGCAATTCATTTTCAAGAAAAACGACAGGGTCAGGATCCCTAATAGCGGCTTTAAGGAGGCCACGGGCATCTTCTGAAGAGTATGGAGTTAGCACCTTAAGCCCTGGAACTGAAGCATACCATGCCGCATAACACTGCAAAATATCCCAAACAGTGATAAACATGCTGTAAAACAGTGAGGCATTAAGTTCCCTCAAAGGGAAAATATGCAACTGATGCTTTTAAAAAAGTAAGGTGATTCTAGGAATTGCAACAATAAGGGGGAAAACATTTTTAAAAGAAAAAAGAACTGGCCTTCTCTTTTATCACAATTACTGAAAATCTATGTATACATCTGATATGTGCTGGAAAACCTTGTTGAATAATGAACTGCTTTTTGTAATAACAAGTATGGAGTAATAAACTCTTACCTTTACTGAGATGACTAATAACTTCATAATTTCTGAACTCTACTACAATGCTTATATAGAGAAATGGTGGCCTACACCCAATCAGAATAAGGAACCTAAACCCTAAACCTAGTGAGAATAGGAAATTACGACACCATAATACTCCTAAAATTAGGGAAACTATATTTCTATACTCCAATTAACCACAAGGAGTCCAAACTTATCAGAAAGCTTAATTAGTCACTTTTAATATTATTAGATGATTATCTATTTAGTTATTGCACTAGTGTCTATATACTTTTATTATTGTATTAATAAGGACAAAGTAGTATTTAATTTGGACAGGTATAAATATACTCTACTTATTATTCACAATCAGGTAGTTTCAATTAAATCAATTTTGACTTTATGTCAAAGACGAGACAAGGCTCATCATGCGTGCTCTGTCAGGAGCCAAGACTAGTCTGCCACGCTCATAACATCAAATACTTGTTCAACACAAACTTAAAATCTAAACTAAGAAATATATCAGACGGAAATATATCAGACGGAAACAATTTCTGAATTTCATTAAACTAAGAAATATATCAGACTAATCATGGAGGAAAGTTCTCCATTTTCTACCATCTCTGTAGTTACTAATTTTCATTCTCAAATTGGAGAACCAAAATTGCAGGAATTGTTATTGATGGAAGCACACCAAAAATAGCAGATTTAACCAGATACAAATGATCTCTGATGAGTAATGAAAGTTACTGTTGGTTGTTCATCCATCTTTAAACCGGAAAATGCAAAGTTTACACCCACCCCTCCAGATCCAGAACAAATTCAGATATTGAACTTTTTGATGTAGTTTAAAAACATGTTGGAACTTGCAACATGTAAGTTACTTATGACCTCAAGTTCCTTCTATCTCTGACTTCAGTATGTAAATCAGTGCTACACTCCCTCACAGGCACTGGGAATGTCACTAACTAATCATTGGTCATAAACCCAATCGTCTACCTCTTTACAGTTCACCCAAAATCTAATCAGCCAATTAAAATCAAGTTTCTAAACTTCTAGTCAATAAGTTAAAGAATTAACTTGAGTTGCATTAACAATAAACATTAAAATGTACAAGATGTGGAAGGAGTTCAATGGTCCAAACTGTAGAAACTATGGTTTTGAGTTTGAATGGAATTTGCATTATTCACAGTTATCTATTTCTTACACAAGGCACAGCTTCCAAAAGCAAAGGCATGAGGAACTTCAACACAATATAAATCACTTTAAACCCTAAAACCTTGTTATTGTCACGTGCATTAGAAAATTAAAAAATGAGGTATCAACAAGAAAATAGGAGTCAATTGTCAGTTTCTAAAATATTGTTTTTGAATTTTGGTTTTTTGAAAAAGGTTTAAAAAAGAATCAAACCATACCTGAGAATGTTGGGCACCAACACCAGCTGCAGCTCCATTAGGGCCTCTAAAAACAATAGGCACAGATATTTGACCAGCAGACATGTAGTTTGATTTTGCAGCAGAATTAATAATATGATCGATTGCCTGTTACCAATCCATAAACAGGACATTAAGATAGGGACCAGCCTTACACTATACAAATGGTATCCTCAAAATAATTGTTATACAAATACAACCTATGATATGTTAAATGCACATTTTCAAACCCAACTAAGATGCTTGAAAATGACATCAAGCAATGTCACACACGCTAGCACTCAATAAGCATATTTAGTTTTAAAAAAGGCACTAATTCTAATGGGATGCCAAAGAAAAGAATACATCATATCCTGGTCTGTAGCCCACACCAATGATTTGGGACTAATGTTCTTGTTGTTATATTTCACTTTGTTCAAATAATGGTGAATTGTAGCTTTGTTTTAATTTGATGAAATTAAGAGCTTGTAGAACTTGGATGATGAAAGTACAGTAGGTCGCTAATAGCCACCACCTACCGGAGAAAAGAAGCTAAAATATAAGAGCAAGTAAAGAGATGATGTAGTCAGACTCATCATCTTTGTAATTCATCACTGAGGAGAAGAGACAATGTAGTAATGTTGAAAATATTACTCCCTCCGTCCCATAATTTATGTTCATGTTTTGACTTTGCTCGCTTTGAGGTAAAGTAAAAATTGTGTGGTTGGAATTTGTTTACAGGAGAGAAATAATTTCAAAAGGAATGTGGAACAAAATTTTAGGACAACCCAAATAGGAAAGGATGAACAAAACTATGGGAGGGAGTATCATCTTGCTTTTATTTGCACAAGTACTTTGAAGAATTTAGATCACATTCCAAATAATTTTTGTTAAGCATTAACTTGAGTCTTCTTTCAAAATATCAATACATACAAGTTGAAGTTTATAAATTGACAGCAAAGCAAGGATCAAATCCCAGCCTAATACAAAACAATGAATCTGCAAAGGAGAGCCATCACGCAATGTATATTCATTATTCTTGTATTTCAAGAATATATGACAAACCTGCATTGAAAAGTTAAATGTCATGAACTCTACAATAGGCTTCAGACCGTAGTAAGCTGCACCAACTCCAATCCCAGTGAATCCAGCCTACACAAACAGATAGAATATTATAATAAAGTATAATATCAAGTTATGTGAGACAAAATATTCAAACCACGTAATAAATAGAAGAATGAGGATTAACCTCAGTAATGGGTGTATCAATAACTCTCTCCGGGCCATATTTATCCAAAAGCCCTTTTGAAATCTTCAATAGAAAACAACTAAGTTACAAGACTGAAAAGGAAAATGCTCATGACTGTATAATGGGGGGGAGGATAGAGAACAGTTCAGACCTTGTATGCTCCCTGGTACTCACCAACCTGTTTCAATATAGACAAATAATGAATTTGTGAAAATTCATATAAAAGGGTTCACGAACTTGTATATGACTAAACACAGTACTACACTCAAAAGGAAAAGGATTGAAACAATAAAATAAAACAAAATAAAAGTAGGATCATTACTTCTTCACCCATTATAAAGACTTTAGGATCTGCTGACATTTCTTCATCAAGTGCAGAATTCAAGGCATCACGCACTGTCATCTGTAATGGAAGAACTTAAGGCACACTAATAATGATCCACTAACAATACAGCATCAAAACGAGAAGGAACCGACATAAATCACCTGTTTAGCAGATGAAGCAAAACTCCGGGATGCGAACAAGCTACTTCTCATCAAAAACCGATTCGCAATCTACATTTGATGTAAGAAAAAGGATGACAACTAAAGATAGCAAGCTTCGAGTACATTCAAAAAATGGAATCAATTTTCTTTGGCACGCATAAAAAGATGCTGAACCTCAACAGATTCGAGATTTTACCAGGGCTGAAATGCCTGTAGAGGCCATCTTACGACCCAGAATTCCAGACATGGCAATCTAGCTTGTTCAACACAGATATTGTCTCAGCCCTGACAGAGAAAATTCAAAAGAAAAAGATACACTTTATTTACCGATCAAGCGAACACGGCCACAAACTAACCCAATAAATTCAGATAAACACACCCAGATGCATATAAATACACAACACAGTACTAAAATCGAATCTGGTATGAGTTTGACCTTTTGGCGGAGGAAGAGAGCAAACCCAGATTCAAGGAATTGTTCGGGCAGGTAATAAAATTCCAAGGAAGGTAGGTAGATGACGACGGGCTCTAGAAAAAAGAGTAGTTTTCGTTAATGGCGGCCTAATGATTAAGAAGCTGTGGTTTCTCAGATCTGATTCTACTGTGAACAGAGTGGCTCACGGTTAAAACCCGTGGTGTGTAAAAATAGGTCACTCTATTGTTTCCAACCAAATAAATTAAAATAGATTTTCAAATGGTTCTAATAAATAATATTCGAATAAGGTTTTCTATTTTCAAATGAGTACCAATTTTTTTAAAAAAAAAAAAATTGAAAATATCGAGCTGGACTATTACAATTAAAATGGTAAATTAATTAATTACGAGTATATTTTTTTCCTTTTCTATTTTTGTTGTTGATATTTTTAGTTCTTGTTTGTTTGTTGCGATTTTAACTCATTTATTGTGTAAAGAAATAAAAATACATTAGTGCACCAGACATTTTTTTACTTTAATTGATTAGATTTTGGGTAAATTTTCAAAATTACACTCAATAACTATGTATTTTTTCAAATTAATCCCTAAGATGAATTAATTAGCGAGATGGTACTCGCTAATTGGAAATAATGTCTAGTTTAGTCCCTCTGACTAACGGTCTTCAAAACAACGTCAAAACGATATTAATAATTATACTATTCCTATATATTTATATATATATAAAATTTGAGAAATGAATTTCTAGAATTACAACATGTGGCATTCTTATTAGAATGCTTATGTGGCATAATTAGGATAAATAAGGATACACCTAAGCCAACACATATTATAAAAATATGGTAAATCCTTTAATATAATATTTGAGAGTTGATAGCCTAGAATGATGACACGTGGCAAGTGAGAGGCTCCTAATTTGCTTACACCTCGGATGACACGCGTCCAATTATTAGCTGAAGCTCCTTCTTTCTTCCCTTCGACCTTCTTCTTCGTGTTTTTCGTGGAAAGGAAAGTAAAAAAAAATTGGATCTTCACGCAAGGAAAGGAAACTAATTTGATTCAGCCCCGATTCCTCGCTGCCTTGGATTTACACGGAAGGAAAGAAATCGAGGTACTGCTATTCGACTTTCCATTCTTCCTCTTCGGTTACCCCGATTTTACCCTAATTTATTCCGGAAAATTCTTTTTTTCATGAATTAGTGGGTTGATTGATACCAATCTGCTTCCTTCAATTAATTGAAATAATAAAAATCGTGATTCATACCTAATTTATATTTGTATACCCTAATTACATTGAGAAATCGTATACCTAATTTATATTAGATTAATACCAATATTCTTTCTTCCTATAATTATATGTATATACATAATACCAATCTGCTTCTTTCATACTGTCAAAATCCATTTTTTCCAAAGGAAAGGGTAATGCTCATTCACGGATCAAAGTATTCTGTTTGTTTTTTCCTGCATCTGTCATAGTCTGCCAATACATTTTTATGCATATTTTGTCCTTATTTTTATGCATAATTTTTCTGCATACTTTGTCTTTATTTTTATGCATCATTTTCTGCATCTGCCATGGTGTGCCAATACATTTTTGATCCATCATTTTTTATTACTACTAGCAGTTACATTTTGATGCATCATTGTGCTGCAATTGTCATGCTCTTGCAATTATAGGGCATAGACATCATTTTTATGTACTTTATATCAGATGGGTTATGAGGGGAATTTAATGAGCATTGCTTTTGCTTTGATGTACCTATAGGATGTTTGTGAGAATAATAAACTAACTGTAAGTTTAAGTACTAACAGTAAGTTTAAGAACTAAGTCTAAGTTTAAGTACTAACTATAAGTTTAAGAACTAACTCTAAGATTAAGTACTAACTGTCAAAAAAATTTATGCATTTGGTGTTTAAGTACTATGTGTAAGTTTAACTACTAACTGTGAATATGAAACTAATTAAGAGCCCATACACCAAAAGGACTCTTGGACTGATACAGAAATATATACTACTACAAATACTACTACAGAGTACTCTGTTGCTAATGAAGATGACTAATGATGAACTAATAAAGAAATAAGGCAATATAGGTCTGTTAGTAACTAATAAGTCAGTATAGGTCTGTTAGTAACTAATAAGGCAATATAGGTCTGTTAGTAACTTAGTGTAGTATTATAAAGACAACTTTGCTGCCTGTTTGCATACTTACAGACTCCCAGATTGTTATATCATACGGCTTGCTGCATAAGATGTTTTATTGTTACTTTTTTTGTTATTATATTCAGATTTATTGGTGTTTCCTAAGAGGATATGTTGTTGATGATTTTTGATGATGAGACGAGTGGTGAATCTGATCCCAAGGTTTAGATTTTAATAATCTCCAATGGTTATTACTTTATGTAAACAATTTTTTTATTGATTAAATTAAATCATGAAAAACAATTATGATTCAGGTATCGAATAAAGACGAGTGTTGACACAACGGACAGTGCTACTTTCGTACTACTTGAAAACGTTGGATGCTTGCTGCTCCATAAATCATGTTCAGAGATGTTGAAATATTCTGAGGTATGGATAAATATGTGATAATAACAAATTATCTTATACCCATTTTAAATCTATATTTAAATTCTTTGACCCAAAGTGAGCCATTCATTTTCATCAAGTATTGAACTATTTCATGTGTTGTAGTTTTTAAAAGGGAACGCTGGGCACAATCATCACCTTCACTGTATCATTAGTGGTCTCAAATAGTATACTCTATCTGACTATATGTATCTTGATTTGTAATAGGCTGAATTTTTTTGAGGAAATACTATAAATTGAATAAGTTTTAACCTCTCTGATTTTATGTATAGACAGCATTAGGATGACTCGTATATGTTATCAAAAGATGATTTTTTTTATCAAAGAATACTCAAATAACTTGGTTTGAACTCTTCGGCTCTTGGTTTATTTTGCACTGCCTGAACTCTTCTGCTCTCGGTAAAGCAAAAACATCTGTGGTCATTGTGTTAGTGTGGCATGTGAAATCAGTGTTATGAAACTGTATGCCTGAGGTGGGTTTAGTGAGGTGTATAGACAACCTTTTTCTTGGAGTGGGTTTAGTGAGGTGTATGGACACCCTTTGTATGGACAAACTGATTTCATACACCTCACTGATTTCAAGAAACAAATTTTAATAAACTGATTTCATATGCTATTGATTTCTACGCCCAAGCCTGAACCATTGGGTTCGAGTTTCTACCTGAAGCCTGACTTTGTAAACCGACAACCGACCCGACTGACTTTTAACAATTTAGTCTCATATCAGTTTTTTAAGAACTTCACCTTTAACTCCCTTAAGATGCACATGCTACTGATTTCTACGCCCAAGCCTGAACCATTGGGTTTGACTTTCTACCCGAAGCCTGACTTTGTAACCGACAACCGACCCGACTGACTTTTTACAATTTAGTCCCATATCTGTTTTTTTAAGAACTTGACCTTTAACACCCTCAAGATGCAATTTGCTCCATTCTAAAGCAACTTCCATGGGACTATAAATATTCCACCATTGAGGCATTCTGATGCAAAATGCAACCTCACTTAATTCAGACTTCCCTATATTCTCTCTTCTTTACATTCCTTAGATCTTAAATCTGACACACTTAATCAGTTTTTAGTGTTTATGAGAGGTCTAATATTTATTTAAACAAAATATTTATTTATTAGTGTATGGTTCCGGTGATAATGACTCTTAACGTGAGAAAGCAGAATAGTGCAATTGATTTTGTGAAGGTCAGGTCTCTAAAAAAAATGCATCGGTAAAATAAACTTTGTATATTCTTTTAACCCGTGCTTGGCATTGGATATGGCCGGGTAGGTGAGAGGAATTAGTGTACACTAACACCTCTGATTTGCTCATTTTAATAAAAAGTTTAGAGATGAATGCTATTGGTATCAAGCAAGAAAATATAGGACCAACAGTACTGTATAGAAAGGAAAAAATGGGAAACAAATATGCCTTATCCTTGAGGTTAGCAAGGCAAATTTGAAACAAGAGATGAATGTTATTGTATCAAGCAGTACTGTTTAGAATTAATTGAAACTATGTTCAAATCACAGGTGTTGTTTGTTAATGTATCTTGCATTAAAGGATTGTTTTTTTTGTCATGCAGAGTTTGATTGAAGATTTTGTGGAATCAAAGGATAATCACTTTGAACGTCTCGGAGATGATATCACAGACTCTAATATTGACAAAAAAAATGAAAGAGGTTGAACATTATGATAGAGACGGTGAAGAACCAATTAAGCAAGAAGATGAAGACCGTTAAAATAGAGAAAAATTAATACTGGAACTAATATGTGACCTTGAGAGTATTGTTATTCTTTGTGTTTTATTTATGTGTTAGACATATTACTCCGTATAATTTATGATTCTTGGATTCTTTGTTGTTTGAATTTAAGAAATTACTCCTTCCGTCCCGTTTTAAATCGCCCGTTTTGATTTTTGTGCATACTTAAGAAAAAGAAAAAATAGAATTAATTTTTTGAAATTGTTATTATTTTTTAGAAGGGTTGACGATGAATAAGAAGATAAGGTGGTGAAAAGTGACTAATTTTAGGAGTAATTTAGATATCTTACTCTTAAAAGTTTACGAAAACAAGTAACAGACAATTTATTTTGGGATGGATAAAAAGGCAAACAGGCAATTTAAAATGCATCAGAGGGAGTACAATTTTGTGGCATTTAGTGTTTTAAATAAGATTGCATGTTTGAACAATTTATACTCAGTTTGATATATTGATATGTCAACACCCATGTTAGTTTCTTTTGAGAAATTGATGTTTTTGGGTTTCACACACTTCCCTCTGTTTTATTTCTGAGAATTTTATGTCTTTTGAGTGCTAGCTTCTTACTGTCTTGATTCTAATTGTTTAATCCAGTTTTATGAATTAGGAAAACTGTGGGAAGCTGCAAATCAGGTGTGTTTTTGTAATTTGTTTGGGTGAGCTATGATGTTATAATTTAGCATTGATGTTTCCTGCTTTTGGAGTTTTTGCTGGCAAATCAGGCATCCAACACCAATATTTCCTCATGTTTTTCCGCTTCCTTTGTTGGGAAGAAGCTGGAAAAAGCAGTGTTGCTACATTTTTTTGGCTAATTCACTTTTTATTTCCACTTCCACTGTCATTTGGGGATAATTGGAGGGGAGAGTGGAGGAATTAATTAATTTATCATTATACACTCCGTATTTGAGTTTTTATAAACAAATGATACAATATGATAGGTGATCACATAACACTTCAACCATTCTTTATTATACATGTATTTTTAAAATATTTTACTTTTCAAGATATATACAAAAACTGCCTCACAAAAAATGTGGAACTTTAACACTACCTTTTCTTAAAGTGTGGAGCTTAGCTCAACCCTAAGAATTAGTGTGTTTCTTTAAAATCAACGTGTAGCGTTATCTTATGAAAAATATTATGATTGTGATAATATATTTGAAAAACGTAATGGTTTTAAATTTCAATAATTCTCAGCATTAATTCATCCATTAGGTTCATTGTTACCAAAAAAAATACTTCCTCCGTTTCTTAAAATCATTCCTCTTTCAATTTTTTTGTTTTTCTTAAAACACTTCTCTTTTCTATTAAAAAACCACTTTTACCCCTACTTTTTCATACTCTACCTATCATATCATACTTTTTCACTAATAACTAAAATATCACATCTTACTTTTACCCATCACATCATGGGCAAAATTGAAAAGTCAATTAAAATTACATTTTCATTATTTCCCTTCAAAGTCAAAACAGGAACCGTTTTGAGAAACGGAGGGGATACCAGTATTTGAGAATACTTACTTCATTTTTGGTGTGCCCAAAAAAAATTACTCCAATCTTTAAATTGTTTTACACTTTGATTTAACTTGATTCTTTTTTAAAAATGTTTTCGCATATCATGAGGCCGGTGTATCTCAAAAGATCCCACAATAAATAATTACTCAATACTACTTTTTTGTGATTTTGAGATGTGAAAAATTAATGAATAAGATTTAGGGGGAAAACAAGAAAACATATAAGATTTATAAAATTTGATATAATAAATTTAATAAAACCATTTATGTAAAAAATTTGGATTTAATCAATACATTTATACGCTCGATTCCAATTTTGTATCCCATTAAATTTAGTTATCATACTCTGTTTGTGTTGTATCATTCATTAAAATTCTAACATTGTCTATTATATTTAGTTTCATTTTTTAATTATGTACTTAAAATAAACATTTAAAAGAATTAAAAATAACATGCGTACGACCCCGTGCGTTGCACGGGTTAAATACTAGTGTTAATAATTAAGATGGTACTAATTATAATTATATTTTCCTCTTAAGTCATGCTATTTATAATAAAATTGTATACAATAAATTTAAGTTTTTTAAGATTTAAAAAATGAAACTAAAATTTTATAGAATTTCATTTTCCACTTTATATTAAGTGTATAAATAAAATTATTAGCATTGATGTGGAATAAAATTATCCATATATAAGGATACAAATATTAATATTTGGACACAAATTATTTGGCAATTTTTTTCCGACAAGTTATGTAGTGACGAATTCAGGAAAAAATGTGACTCGGGTAGAGTTATAGTAAGGAGTAGGGCAGATTCCGGGGGAGTGTCCTCTAATTTTTTCAAAAGACTATTTATAATGATGTAAAATGAATAAATATATTTTCTATTGAAATTTTTCCATTTATCCACACCTATATATTACATTAGAGTACATTCATCTTACTCAACTCTTTTGATTTAACCAACCAGGATTTAATCTTTCAATTGATTAATACTTAGGGTTCTTTTTTTGTTATCACGGCCAAAACTATTGATTCTTTATAAACAAAATACTCCCACAAACGAGTATATAAAGATTTTATAAGTATTTATAAAATAGAAAAATAGAAAATTAACGTAATTTACATAGTAACAAAGAGATATGATAAAATCTAATAAAAACAATTACGAGTAATTATGTAATATGTACAATATATTTTCCAAGAAATTATATAATTTTTGACATAAATTTTAAGAAAAAATAAGTAATTTTCTGAAATACAAGATTAATTAATTCTTAGTATCTCTGTAGTATAAATGTCAACCAAACGCAAATCTCAAATATAAAATTTTAGTAATAATAATAGTAGTAGTAAATTTAAAAATATTCTTACATAATATACTTAGAATTTTCTCAAATTATTGAATAAATTTAGATTAAAAATATTTAGAACAAATAAAGAATTTAATTACTTGATAGCAATTTACGAGTAATTATCTTTTTTATTAATGAATAGAAATGAATTTATTTAGCTATTATGGTGGAATAAAATTAATAATATTATTGATCAAAATTAGTGAAAGATAAATATGGTAGTATTGTACATAATAAACTTATAAATGGAAAGAGAATAAATTTAATTACCATTATGATATAATATATGAAATGAATTCTGTAATAGATAAAAGTTAGTAAAAGATAAATATGATATTCTCATTTACCATTTCCACACTGAATTCTATTACGGCTTATAATAAGGTTTATATTGATATAATAAAATTGTCACCTCACTTCATGGCTACACTTTCTCTTTTCTATTGGAGTTTTTTTTGTTTCTTTTTTCTATTTTAATTTCCTTTTGCTATTTCTTTTTTATTTTCTTTTCCTTTTCCTTATTTTCTTGAACGTCACAATAAGAAGTTTTTCTTTATACTTTAGAAAAAATGAATAATTTAAGACCTATGGAATATATGTTATTTTTTTTATTTCAAACATAAAAAAAATTAATTTTTAAAGCATAATAAAAAAAGTTCTTGAAAACAAAACAAAGAGGGGAAACTCTTAGGCACTCTTTTAATACATTTTTAGAGGGCAATTTCCAAATGGGCATCATTATGGGTGAAAATGAATTATGAAAATAGAGTTCGTTTTTAACTTGACATATTGAAGCACAATTTGAACCAGTTGGCATTTTTAACAAGAGAGTTAACATATTGAACCAGAGGGCATTTTTTCCAAGTTGTAATGTTGTTTTGGCTATAAAATAATTAAGCATCTTCAATAATTAAGCATTTTAATGTGATTACTAATGATTTTTATTTTTTTATTATATAGGGGACTACAATGGTAAGGATTTAAATACTAACCATTTATATTAAACATGTACCATTTCTTATGTGCTTTTAATACTTAAACTTTTTACATTATGATTAATTTTCATATCATTATAATTTCAGATGATTTATAATAAAAAATTACACGGAAATATCCATATTAAATTGTACAACAAATTTTGTATTATTAAACATGAAATTAAAGAAAATGGTAAGGATTTAGAATACCCATCAAATTAAAGAAAATGGTAAGGATTTAAATACTATCCATTTATATTAAACATGAACCATTTCTTATGTGCATTTAATACTTAAATTTTTGTACATTATTGTTATTTTTGCATATTACTATAATTTCAAATGATTAATAATAAAAAAATGACACGGAAATATCAATATTAAATGGTACAATAAATTTTGCTCTATCTTACCAATTAAAAGGGGGCAGTGTTACTTACCAAATGTAAAAGAGTTGTTATATTATTTTAATGGAAAGATTGATGGAAAGACTATTTTAAAACTTTCCATTTCTTAATGGTACGTTACGGCTCCATCGTTGCAATTAAATACCATAATGGAGCATTCCACAAATATCTAATTTCCCCACGTGTCATTAAAGATCCTTGATACTTTCATATTTATAAATTTCATACTTAAATTAGTAAGTCACAAAGATTTATTAATGGAAATTCGTGTATATATATGTTGAAATCAATGGAGTATACCTATAGTAATAGAAATTCCAATACTATTTTTTTCCTTACTTATTCGTCTTGCTTCCATGACTATATAATATTGATCACCTTACTTATATATATGATCATTCACAATATTTATGGAAAATATTTTTAAGAAACAATAGATAAATAGAATTTTAGGGCCATGCTACATAAATTAATCTTTTACCAAGAAATTCTCACCATAATAAAGTCCTTCCTAAAATACAAAAGGCAAGTAATTAATTCAATGTGAAACTCTCCTAATATGGCCGTGCGTTATAAAATGATTATACATAACCATGAATGGTATGATATGATTTCCAAGAATAGATTATTTCTTTAACATATGGTGATTGACAAATTTTATGCAAAATATTATTAAGAAACAATCCTAAGTAATATAAATTTTGAAATTTATGATCACGAGTATATTATTTATCATCTTACTTATATTATGTATGTTTGATAATACTAATATTATTTTGGATCCCTTTACTTATATATGGAAATCCTTAATTATGTATCTTGGATAATCAATAATATTATTCTTGATTCGTTTATTTTTAGTAACAGATTCGTTATATCTATGATGGATACAATATTATTTTAAATTCCTTACTTATATATCTAATTGGCAATGACTTAAATTGAACACTTTTATATCCAAATTTATGGAAACTCTTATGTACTTGGGTCAAAATTCCTATTATATAAGGAGATATATAATGAGTTGATGAGTGTCGTCCACCCCCCATTTTCATTTTCTATTTCAATGCATAGGCATTCATAATCAATTATGCAATAAAAAAGCGGATATTCGTTGATTCAACTTCAGAATTTTGTTTTTAAAAGGATAAGTGGTAGGAGCATCTTATTTTTTTAATTTCAATTGGGGCTATGGAAAATCAAGTTGATGATCCATGGAAGAGATCGGCTAGAGATGCAAGAGAAAGGAGAAAAGGAATACTTCAACAAAAAGGACATAGAAAGGGTACATACTTTAAATATTGTTTTATCTTAATAAATTTAATTTTGTTTTATTGTTTTAAGGTAATTTGATACATAAAATTTTGGAATTTTTTAAAATAAAAAAATTCAAACGGAATATTTTAGTTACCCGAATTTTTGTATTTAATATTTATATGGATGATTTTTAATGAGCATTTAAAAAAGTTCTTATCTTCATATCTAAATCATTAGTATAGATAAATTAATTTATGTTAAATATATAGAGTTTTATACAAAATTAAAAATTAGATGTCAGTTTTAGAAGGATTTAACAAATTCTCCATGTGAAAATGAACACTCCCAGAAAAGATTACATAAAAATATGTGTACTCTTTTTATTATAGTCATGTTATTTAATCAATTATAATCTGCATCCGTAAAAAAATTATACGTCGTTCATAGGTTTCATAGAAATCATGGATATTTAAAATTTAAAATTCTTAACTTATCCATTTATGCATATAGCTCACTGATCGTTTTTAATTAATTTCATACTTACATCAATTGGAATGAAATGATATTCAACGATGACTCTTTAATTTCATTTTCCAATATTTTAAATGAAAAAAATAGTTTATATGTATTGAATATTTTAAACGATTGAAAGGATGAATATTGATAAACTTGAGTAAAAATGTATGCATATTTAAAAAATGTTAACAAAAATTATTAAACCTTGCAAAAAATTTGATATGAAATGGGTGAATATAAAAACAATGTGAGCACTTATTCTAAAATATAATTATATGCATGCGAGGAAGTTTTGAAATTTTTGTTAACATTTTTTAAATTTAAATATATTCATTATAAAAACACCCAATATTTACCTTAAAAAAAGAAAAATATTTCTATATATATTTATGTGTACATTGCATTTCATATAAAATACATTTTGCCTTAAAAATATATCTTCAATAAAAAAATTAATTCACGATGATGAAATTTAATCTAAATATATATTCATTATTAGAACACGCAATATTTGTATTATACTCGTGTTATTTTATCCATTATAATCTGCATCCGTAAAAAAATTATACGTTGTTCATAGGTTTCAAAGGAATCATGGATAATTAAAATGTAAAATTGTTCATTTATCTAGGTATGCATATGGCTAATTGAATGTTTTTTTTATCAATTTTATGTTCACATCAATTGCAATAAGATGATGTCTAACCTTGGCTTTTTAATTTCATTTTTCTTTATTTTTTATGAAAATAAATAGTATATATATTGATTCTTTTAAACAATTGAATGGACAAATATTAATAAGCTTGAGTAAAAATATATGCATATATTTTTACAATTTTAAAAAAAATTTCAAAACTTCCCAA
This sequence comes from Cuscuta campestris, assembly GCA_900332095.2. NCBI lineage: Eukaryota > Viridiplantae > Streptophyta > Magnoliopsida > Solanales > Convolvulaceae > Cuscuta > Cuscuta campestris. Next base: position 145,165 of record OOIL02003232.1, read on the forward strand.
TAAATTAGATATGAAATGGGTGAACATAAAAAAATGTGAGCACATATTTTAAAATAAAATGATAGGGAATGATCGAAGTAAATAACTCAAAGTTCAAATATAATTTTCAAATTGAAAAATTTACTTATATCTAACACGTAATTCATTTATCAAAATGGAAACGAAGTTGTGTTCAACTGAAATAATTGATATATAACATAATAACTTTTCATAAATAGCTACATATGTTTTTTTATTCCCCAGTATAACACTTTTAGTCACTATCCATTAGTCATTATTTAGATAAATGTTTACCGTCACAGAATATTATTTCTCTTTCTAGAAATTATTAAGTGTTATTTAATGGATAAAAATTTAAGTCTTATCGTGGGAAATGGCTTATGTTTTAGTATTATTTAGTACAAATATTTATCATAGTTATTGTTTCTACATTGCATTTCACAGAAAATACGTTTGGTGAAATTATGTCTTCATTAAAACAAATATTCACGATGATGAAGTTAAATTTAAATATATTCATTATAAAAACACCCAATATTTACCTCCAAAAAAGGAAAACATTGTTTGATGTGAATAGTGGAAAAATAGATTGATCATATATACCTATAGTCAACACCGTGAAAATAAACAAAATTTAAAATTAATTTAGATTTGGTCCAGAATACCTTATGATATTTCTTAAGGGGTGATGTTTTATGTGAATGGTGGAAAAAAATTTGTGGTTCATGTTTACACTTTTTTCTTATAGATACTACAAGTACAGATGGGGAGGCATCATCGTCACGTGCAACGCCGCACTGTAGAGCGCAAAAGAAGGAATGTACTTTCTGATATGACAAATGGTATTTATAAATTTTAAATTAAAAAATTTAATTAATCCATTTTTTAATTTGTGGAAGGGTTACTGCTGAAGTAAAACGTCACAGAACGGAATTTTAACAACTTATGTTTCAAGAAGGGAATAATTGCACACCAATCTCAGCACAGTTGCATGTGCAAAAGAGACAAAGAAGAATCAATCCATCTTTTGTAACACGTGCGATAAATTTTTATGAAGGTAATATTAGTTATGATGGTAAATGTGTTTAAACCATTTATATTACATACCATCTAGGCACATAGTACATAATTCATATTCTAGATACACTCAATATATTTTAATTTTACATGTGGATGTAGAAAATTCCTCTGTTCAGGAGAGCACAAGGGATTCATTTTTTGATAATCCTATATTTGGAGGAGTTGAAGTTAAAGGTATGTTTTTTATTATACGTACAACGTGTAAGTTATATAATATGCGCAATGTATGGAAAATATTAGTAATATCATATTTTATTTTTTCTGTAGAAATAATTGATTTTGGGGATCCCTCAATTGCATGTGAATTTTGTGGAGCTTTGTTGTGGTATGGATAAAGAGCCGAAAAATATAGAGATTCAAACCATCCAGAGTTCTCGATTTGTTGCATGAAAGGGAAAGTTCAACTACCATTCTAAAAAAAACCCCAGAATTGCTGTATAATTTATTTCATGACATTGATTCGAGGAGTTCTCATTTCATGAAAAATATAAGAAAATATAATAGCATGTTTTTCCTTTACATATATGGATGGAAATATTGATACATCTCAGAACAACGGTCGAGCAGCTCCGCAGTTTACTCTAAGCGGGCACAATCATCATCACATAACATCTTTGTTGCCACTAGAGGGTGGAAGACCGAGATTTACTCAATTGTATATTTATGATACACAAAACGAGATAGCAAACATGATGGCTCATTTCAGGTATCTCGAAGAATTTATTAAGTGACTCTTTTAACATTACTTATAGAGCATTATTTACATACTAACATAAACAAATTTCTTACTTTGTATTATGCAGTAAAGGGAAAAGCACTTTGACTACTAATACAAGTTTAGTTGAGGATGTGAAAAATATGATAGATGAGCATAATGTTTTGACACAAAGTTTCAAGAGAGTTAGAGAGTTCATGAATAGTGATCCCACTGTTAATGATATGATAATAGATTAGTTATATTATTTATTAATTAGTATTATTTATTATTATTTATTAATATTCTATACATTACGGTTTAGTACGGGCCCGAGCCCATTAGGTCAACTAGCGTAGCTTTTCTCTCTATATATTGTAATCCTCCTCCGTTATAATCAATGAATAATCAAGAATTCTCTTAATCTCTCGTCTCTCTTTTCTTGGAGTCCGGAAACGCTCAAAGTTTTCCTTCTCTTTGCCTCCCCTTTCTTGGAGCCTGAAGACGCTCAAAGTTCTTCCCTATCCGATACGATATTCGTATCAATTGGTGCTCTCGTTGAGAGTCGAACTCAATACCCCCTCTAAATCTCCCCCTCTAAATCTCCCCACCTTGCCTTCACAACAATCTCCAACATCAAGCTTCATATTCCTGTTCAACTTAGCATCTCCGAACCCAACTACAAAAAGTGGAGTCGACTCTTTCGTCTCCTTGTCCTCCGCTTCAATCTCATGGGATATCTCGACGGTACCACCGTCGCCTCTTCCAAAGACGACACCGAATGGTTTCAATTTGATGCCCTTCTTCAAGGATGGATTCTATGCACTGTCTCCGATGAAGTCTCAGATCTGGTTCTTGCCAGCAGCCCCTCTGCTTCTGCTTTGTGGACGGCGATCTACAAACTTTTTCATGATAATAAACATGCTCGAGCGATGCAGTTGGAGCACCGGTTCCGAACAACCGTCAAAGGCAATCGGTCCGTTAATGATTATTGCCATCTCCTCAAAAATATGGCGGACTACCTCGACGACGTGGATGCCCCGGTGACTGACCATGCACTTGTTTTACAGGTTCTTCAAGGAGGTTCGGTCGGCGCTCTTACAATATTCGGGGCCAAGT
>OOIL02003232.1:162529-183228 GCA_900332095.2 Cuscuta campestris
GGGTAGTTATGCGGGTATTGGATTGGGGTGGGTAGTAGGAGTAGGAGGAGGGTTCGGGTATTGGGTGAAATGGGCTTGGGCTGGGTAGGGGGTTGGGCTGTAGTTGGGCCGAGGGCCTAAAAGGCCGGGGGATGGGGTAGTGAACTGCCAAGGGTTTGTTAAATATATTGTTACTATATTTAATATTGTAATTATTGTAGTTACCTTATGTGTATAGGTTACCATCAATACGTTTCCTACCCTAACTAGGAAACCCTCTTGTATATACACACATGTAACCTCACCATTGTGATCATTGGAAATTAATCAATCTTCACTTTAGAGTCATGATTTGTAAAAACTAAAAATTAACATTTCAAAATTATGTTTAAAACTAATTTATTGATATTATATTTATATCATAACTCTGTGTCATGTATTTTTTCGCATATCGAGATATAAGTTTACAAAATTTCGCTAAAAAAAGTCGAGTGTGAAGAAAATTCCAGACGTGGGGAGTACTAAACAATACATTTATTTTGTAAAGAAATAAAAATACATTAGTGCATTGCGCACCAAACAATTATTTTACTTTAATTGATTAGATTTTTGTAATATTTTTTTGACCAATAAAATACAAATGTATGGTTTGGTATTATTATGGCATTGTACCATACCATTTTGAAGCGATACGGTACCAAATAGTTTTGATCATAAAATCAAATCATACTGAACTGTTTAAATAATAACGATGTAATTATGGGTTCTATGAAAATTTTGAACCTTCACGGACCGCACCTACCATAGTCAAAATTTACGGAGTATTTCTTTGTTTATTTATTGGTTCAAAAAGATAATTGTATCTTTTGAAAAGAACTTTTTGAGACAATATATATTTTCAGTAAAGGATAGAAAAAATTACTATTATTGTAGAATGGATGATAAAGAGTGAAAACCATTTTATGGGACAAGTTATACTATATTCAAATTAAAGTTACTTTATGATTGTTAGCTAAATCTATTTTCAACATCATTCCTCAGATTAAGAGTGAAAATAAATAATACACACACACACAAATCGCATTAGTAACTTTTGTATGACTCAAATTCTCTCTCTAGCCATGTGGCGGAGAGGAAGAAGGCCGAAGAAGAAGACTACAAACCAAGGCGTACAAACACCAGAGGGAAGCATCGTCTCTCTCTCTCTCTCTCTCTCTCTGCCAAATCTACGACAAAGAAAGCAACCCCCAAATAAAACGAGGATCAGAATGGATCTGCAAATCCCATCAAGGAAGATGCAGATCTATTGGAAGATTCAGATCTTAAGCTGACTAAGGAGAATACACTTAAAACCTATGCGAGCGTAGTGGGGAATCAAGATGATGAGCTAAACTTGAAGTTTATTCCTGCAATAGAAATGAATGGGAATCGGGTAGCAAAACTCACGAAGGATGACATCATTGATTCTGCAAGGTACTAGATGCGACACTGGTATGTTTTATATTTAGGAGCTAATCCTCCTTTAGAGGTGGTCAAGGGTTATATTAACAGAATATGGAAGGAATTTCCAATCAAGGAAATTTTTCTGTTGAAGGAAGGTCAGTGTATTGTTTCTTTTAAGAAAGTGGAAGATATGGATTCTGTTCTTCGGAGAAAATGCTACTACTTCGATAACAAACCTATTTTGATTCAAAAATGGTATCCTGGAGTGGAGATTAATCTAGAGAATTTAGATGATGTTCCTATACGGATACAGTTTCCAGATCTTGATATGAGGTTCTAGAGTTTGTCTGGATTAAGTAAGCTTGTGGGAAAGCCTATAAAGAGGGATAGACCAACTTCTAACAAAACCAAGTATGCTTATTCTAGAATTCAAGTGGAAGTAAAAGTTCAGCAAGAGTTTCTGCAATTAATCACCTATGTGGATGATGAGGTCATTGTGCACACACAACGAAATATTTATGAGTGGTTCCTTTGCATTTGTTCACATTGTGGGAAACTGGATCATATGCAAGAAAATTGTAGAATTTCGGATGGGAGAGCTAATAATGTGAGGAAGAAATTGGTTTGGAAACCTAAATCAGCTGCTGAAGGTAAGAACCCAATAATAGTCAATGAGACAAAGAAGGAAATAAATGAAGAAGGAAAGAAGGAGAAAGATGAGTTCAGTAATCCTGAATAGGAGGGTTTCATTGAAGTTAATGGTAAAAAAAGTAGCCAATAGGAAACTTGAAACTGATGAAGGAGATCCCATGGCTGCTCTTAAGAAGGTGTTGGAAAAAAGCCCCTATCATGGACACTACCCCTTCCTCACATGATAGGGAGTTGTAATGTTAGGGACTTAATAGTCCTCTAAAGCAGCATGAAGTTAGGAGAATGGTTAATAAATATGACAATAGTTGGTTGGGGTTTTTAGAGACTAAAATAAGGGTGAATAAATTTGAGGAAGTTGAGAATAATTTCCTAGCTGCATGGGGTTCTTTCATGAATAAAGAAGCTCATCCCTTGGGAAGGATTTGAATAATTTGAAATAAAAGCAAGTTTGAGGTTAAGGTTCTTGAATGGAGTGATCAGGAAGGGGTATTGGGGACATAAAATATTTTTACCTCACCTTTGTGTATGGGCACAATAATGCCCATGACAGGAGGAAAATATGAGAACATCTAGAAAGAATTTCTAAAGATATGAGGAATAGTTGGATTATAATAGGGGATTTAAATGGTTTTTTCAAATTTGGATAGAATTAGAGGAAAAAACATCACATATGAAGAAACTAGGGAGTTCAAGGATTGCATGAATAACTGCGAGTTAGAAGAGTACCTAGTGAAAGTTATTATTACATTTGGTGCAATAAACAAGATCATGGGAATATAATCTCCTCCAAATTGGATAGAGCCATGGCTAATATGGAATGGTTTCTCCAATTTAGAGCTAATATTCAGATTATTGAAGAAGGGATTTTAGATCATTGTATTTTCCTGATTAGAACTCAACCTTAAGACAAGAGGAATATATCATTCTGGTACGGGGATATGTGCGAATTGGATCTAGCTTTTAAAATCATCTTTAGGGACATGTGGAGGAGGGATATTAATGGCATATACATATATCAGATTATATATAAAGTAAAAGATCTTAAGAGTCATTTGAAGAGGCTTAATAAAAGTAATTACTACCAAATTGATATTAAATGTGGGAGGCTTATGGGAGGATCTTGGTGATGTCCAAAAGAGGCTGAAAGTGGACATAATTAATTAATCAAAGATCTGATTACCAAGGAGAAGGATTGTCTGGAGGAACTTATATTCAAAACCAAGGTTTCACAAATGATGAAACTTCATTAGGCTAAACAACATTGGATAATAGATGGAGATCAAAGCTCTAAACTATTCTTTGCCTGGATAAAAAAGAGAAGGTTAGCTAGTCAGATTACTACTATCCAAACTAACAAGGGGATGAAGGTTAAAGGAAGAAATAAAGTGGCAGATGTTATGGTGGACTACTTTAAGAACCTATTTGGGATTAGCTCTTGGACGGATCCCAGTCAAGAAGACGTTATTAAAACAGGCCCTTGCCTAGAGCATGATCAACAACTTTATCTTATTGCACCTGTCTCTTATAAACAAATCAAGAATGCAGTCTTCTCCATTCCTAATGTTAAAAATCCTGGCCCGGATGGATATAAAAGAAACTGGGATATTGTTAGTCATTTGGTAATTAATGCAGTTAATGAGTTCTTCCAAAATGGGGAGTTCCCTAAATACTTGAATGCAACCCATATCATTCTTATCCCAAAGAAGGAGTCCCTGGCTGATTTTAGACCAATTACATGTTGCAATGTCCTTTATAAGATCATCACAAAGATACTGAGTTCTAAACTAAAAAAAGTGTTGCTAGATCTCATCAATTCCAATCAATGAGATTTTGTAGAGGGGAGGGAGTTAGTGCATGATAGTCTATTATGCCATGAACTTAAAAGAGGATATAAACGAAAATCCATATCTCCTAGGTGCCGACTGAAGATTACCCTTAGAAAAGCATATGACTTTATAAGCTGGAAAGCCATAAAAGGAATCAAGGAGGCCATGAGATTCCCAAGCAGGGGGAATCCAGGAGCATGAAGAAATAGAACTGGTGAAAATGACTAGTATGGTTAAAGGAGAATTGCCTTTATACGTTGAAGAAACTGGATCTTAGGAGTTGTGCAATTATAGAAGTCTAATTTTAATTTCAGAGATATGCGCTAGAAGGATGTAATTTATTAAGAGGTATTTATCCATTGCACAGAGTCCTAGGACATGCAGGAGAATGGAAAACAAGAGTTAAAAGTAGGAGTCTTAGTCCTACTTGATCTGCAATTGGAAGAGAAGTCTTACTCCTATGAGGCTTGCTACAAGAGGTTTCCTACTCCTACTTAGCTAGGGTTAAATGTTTGCCTATATATATTATATGTCTTGCACGACAGAATGGAGAGAAATACATGCAAGATAGAGATGGGAAACTATATATTTAATATTCACTCTCTATGTGATTTGAGGGACGCTGATCTGATACATATCTAAAACGTGAAGGAGTTAAACAAGTCGTTCTCTACTGGAGTGATTGTGCGCATAGAAGAGAGACGCATTCACTTGTCATCTCTTGATCTACACGGTCTAGATTTTGAGAAATTGATTCTAGAACTAGGGCTACTAACTCGTCCTTCAAGATACTTAGGTGAAGCTGTGATAGTTGCAAAGAAGGCTCGAATAGGGTTCTTTTCCAAAGTAATACTTTAGAGTTTTGTCATAACAATATGGAGAAGTATGTCTCAGCGTGTTGTTATTGACCGGTGTAGCCTGCTTCTAAGATTTAGTAAATAGCTATTGCACGGGTGTGGGGTGCCCCAAAAGGTAGAATGATTTTTCCCCAAACGTGTATACACACTATTGTGCACTGTTTACTGCTTTTACTTTATTTTTTGTGTGTCCATGTGACACAAAAAATGACATAGTATCCTATTTTTCAATTTTTCCATGAGCAATGCTATAACATCCTCTCAACATCCTATCTAATCGATCTGTATGTATAGATCATCTCAATTGATTATTTCCGATGCACTCTGGTTAATACAAATAGTGCTAGAGAGATAGTTGTGGAGGCTGAAGTGTTGAACCAAGAGATGAAAGAGTGACGCAGGAGTAGAGGATCTAGACGAGTCAGAGTTATTGGATCTAACTAATTTGACGCTTATTTGTTATGAAGAATAAGACAAGCCCAAGGACGTGAAGAAACGGAAACGACATTCAAGGGTGTCTCAATGTTTTAGCCATAACTTTGGCTGCGAGCGTCTGTTTTTCAGTGTGCGACCTCAATTCGGAAAGGTCTCAGAGAGAGGCAAACCCAGCTAGGGTTTGTTTTCAACCCCAAATTCCATCCTTAAGGCCTCCATTTTTTCATTTTAGTTTTTTGGGCCTTACGACCTTTATTTTTTCTAGCTCAATTTGTTTTGCTCCTTTACGATTTCACCCTACTTCACTATTTCATCTATTTAAGCCCGAATTGTGGGCAAATTTTGGTGAGACTTGAATTATACTACCTCCATCCCAGAATATTTGTCCACTTTCATTTTTACACACCATCCAATACACTTTTTTAATCCATTTTATCTTGTAATTTGTATATTAAAAATTATAGAAATTATATATTAATAATCTATATGTTAAGACAAATCAAATAAGATCACACATGACATGACTATATTTAGGCTTACACATTGAGAGAATTTGGTGAGTCAAAGTGCTTAGATGAATAGTTCCAAAAGTCAAAACTAGACGAATACTCCGGGAAGGAGGGAGTATCATTTTTATCAAAATTCTAGAGTGGAATTTCTCCCATAGCGTTCTCTTTTCCCTTTCATCCATTTGTTGTTCTTTTTGTTCAAACCCTATATCGTGATTCAATTCGGCGTCAATTCGACAACCATAATTGCTTGAGAAAGATGCAATCAATGCTATATGAGAGAGTAAGAGAGAGACTAACCAGACAAAAAACTAGTAGGTAAACGGTCAACTACTTACGTCCTAACTCTCTTTTCCATAGTAATTACTATCGGTCCTATTTAATATTTGACAGTATTAATTGTTTATAAAATTGAATTGAAAATAAGGTCCATTGAGCTTCATTTTGAATCATAAAACATTTTATTTGGGACATATAGAATTTGTTTTGAATGAAATATGAATTAACCCATTAAAAAAATCTCAATCACTCACTTTTCGACATCTTAAAAGACAAATTCTAAGTTGTACTAATATAGGGGAAATAGGGAGAGGGTTTGGACGTACAGAGAAGGAGGAGAAGGCTACACGGCAGAGAGAAAGGAGGGAAGAAAGGTGGAGAGAATTAGGGTTTACTTTTCCTTGATAATTAATATGATATGGGAACATCTCTTTATATAGAGTTAGAGAAGTCCAAAAACCCTAATTAATCTATGTTGTCTAACCTGACGGTTCAAGAAAAGCGACGAGGTAAAGAACCGTAAAGAAACCCTCGAAGNTCTAAGTTGTACTAATATAGGGGAAATAGGGAGAGGGTTTGGACGTACAGAGAAGGAGGAGAAGGCTACACGGCAGAGAGAAAGGAGGGAAGAAAGGTGGAGAGAATTAGGGTTTACTTTTCCTTGATAATTAATATGATATGGGAACATCTCTTTATATAGAGTTAGAGAAGTCCAAAAACCCTAATTAATCTATGTTGTCTAACCTGACGGTTCAAGAAAAGCGACGAGGTAAAGAACCGTAAAGAAACCCTCGAAGGAGTGTTATAATTCCACTCACCTAGGAAAATCTAAAAGTACATCAATAATATGAGATAAAGTAGTAAATTAAATAAAGTCTTTAAAACGGGCTGGTGGTTTAACCGTTCGCCCGGAACGTCTAAGATTGTGCTCCATTGTAATGCTATTGGACCGGTTCGCTTCCCCAAGCTCTGGGGACTCCTCCGTAATAGATGCCGTATCAATTACCCCCCCCCCCCCTTCAAAAACGTCCTTGTCCTCAAGGACGAGGTCCGGGTAAGCGCGTCAGATTGACAGTACGGGTTCCCAGGTTGCACTAGCCGCATCCTCATCTGACCAAACAACCAACCATTGCTCCGTAGGTGTGCCTTGTTGAAGAATCGTGCATATCGAGATGGCCCGTGTCGGGACCGACAGTGGGGCACCATTTTGGCAGTCCCGCCGTAAAGTAGCCAGAGGAGGGTGGTGTGCACCGGCCACGAAAGGTCGTAGTAAAGAGACGTGAAAAACATTGTGGATGCGAGAATCCGGTGGCAATTCCAGTTTATAAGCAACACTGCCAACACGCTCAAGGATGGAGAACGGCCCATAATATCGGCAAGCTAACTTGGCGGGCTGTGGGCGGGCGATTGAGTGTTGCCGATGAGGTTGAAGCTTGAGAAGAACTTGGTCTCCGACTTGATATTCAATGTGGCGACGGTGGCTGTTAGCTTGGGCGGCCATCCGTTGCTGCATGGCAGTCAGGTTCCGCTTCAGGTCAGAAATAAGGCCCTCCCATTCAGTGAGTAACTCATCTACTCGCTGCACCTTGCTACTACCCACTGTATACGAGACCAAGGAGGGAGGTTCACGACCATATAAGGCCTGGAATGGAGACATGCGAATACCCTCATGGTACGTGGTATTTCGGGAGAATTCGGCCCACGCCAAAAACAACACCTAGCGAGATGGCCGGGAGTGGAAAAAGGCCCTTAAATACTTCTCCTAGCCACGATTCATCACCTCTGTTTGCCCATCCATTTGGGGATGATATGCCGTACTTCGCCGCAAAGTCGTTCCGCTTAAGGTAAAAAGTTCTCGCCAAAAAGTACTCATGAAGATGGGATCGCAGTCAGATATTATGGTTGCTGGAAACCCATGGTGCTTGATAACTGTCTCCACGAAAAGTGCAGCGACCTTTGGGGCATCAAAGGATGTAGGCATAGGGGCAAAGTGGGCGTATTTTCTAAGGCGATCCACTACCACCATGATAGCCGTAAAACCCCGCGAAGGTGGTAAGCCCGTGATAAAATCCATAGAAATGTCATCCCACACTCGTGACGGGATGGGCAGTGGCTACAAAAGACCCCCCGACCTGTGGGTATCATATTTAGTAGATTGACAGATAAGGCATGCATTCACAAACAAGCGCACATCTTGCCGCATCCGGGGCCAATAGAAGATAGCCGCCACCTGCCAAAAGGTGCACTCCACTCTGGGGTGGCCCGCGCTGGGAGAGGAATGGAATTCTTCAAGGATACGGTGTTTGAGAGTTGAAGTAATGCCCAGACAGATGCAATGATTATAATATATGATACCGACGTGAATACTATACGGCGCGGGTAAGGACCCCTCGGTCGCGGCTCTGTGCATGGCGACCAGGTCTGGCAGCTCCCCATTTTCCTTCGTGATGTCATGGAGAACATCTGGAAGGGGCTGAGCATACATCTGGAACAACTCCCCGGCCGTACTGTCGGCTTCCTCCCAGCGCGAGAGAGCATCGGCCGCGCGATTGGTTGCCCCCGATTTATATTCGATGTGGAATTTGAAACCCATTAACTTGCGAAGATAGTACTGCTGGTCGGGTGTTTGAACAACCTGAAAAAGTAATTCCTTTAAGCTCCGTTGATCCGTCCGGATGATGAATTCCCGACCAAGTAAATACTGCCGCCACTTATGCACGAATTCCACAATCGCATACAGTTCGCGGTGGTAGGCAGATGCTAGGCGACAACAAGGACCCAATCGTTTGCTAAAAAATGCAAGAGGATGCCCTTGTTGCATAAGAACCCCGCTGATACCCTCGTCGGAGGCATCGGTCTCCACAATGAATGTATCATTAAAATCTGGAAGGCGCAAAATTGGAGGAGTGGTCATGACTGATTTTAAGCATTCAAAGGCCTCTGCTGCCGCTAAATTCCACTGGAAGGCATTTTTCTATAGCAATGATGTGAGTGGGGCGGCGAGCATCACATAAGAACGAGTGAAGCGCCGGTAATACCCAGTGAGCCCTAGGAATCCCAGTAACTGCTGAGGGGTTTTCGGGGTGGGCCACGCGGTCATTGCTTCAAGCTTACTAGGATCGGCTCGAAGTGCCCCTCCCAATACCAGATGGCCCAAATACTCCACAGTCTGGCGGCCAAAAGAACACTTGGACATCTTGACGAAGAAGTGCTGTTGTGCTAAAGTACGAAGTGTCGAATCCAGATGGCCAACATGATCCTCCAAGGTCGCACTATAAACCAAAATATCATCAAAGAATACAATCACGAACTTGCGTAGGAAAGAAGTAAAAATGTGATTCATTGCCGCTTGGAAAGTCGATGGGGCATTGGTTAAGCCGAACGGCATCACAAGGAATTCAAAGTGGCCATCATGAGTCCGAAAGGCTGTTTTGAAGACATCCGCCGTATGCATGCGTATTTGGTGGTAGCCGGAACGTAAGTCTAATTTAGTAAAGAAGTGTGCCTGCCCCAATTCATCGAATAACTCATCGGCCGTAGGAATGGGGAACTTATCCGCCACAGTGGCGGCATTTAGGGCGCGGTAATCCACACAAAAACGAAAGGACCCATCCGTCTTTTTTACCAAGAGAACCGGAGAAGAAAATGGGCTGTGACTATGCTGAATAATACCCTGGCTTAACATTTCTTGCACCTGTTTCTCAATTTCCGCCTTCTGGAAGTATGGATAACGATACGGCCTAACATTGATAGGTTTTGTCCCGGGGAGAAGATGGATTCGGTGGTCCCAAGGGTGTGCCGGAGGAGAACCAGTAGGCATGGAAAATACGGCCTGGTGCCATTCCAAAACAGCCCGTAGTACGACTGGCAGATCCTCGGGCAAAGCGGAATCTGTAGAATTTATAGCCGAGGCGGCGGAGTCACACAGAGTCAGTTCGTACCCATCTGTACAAGGCTTGTAATCCATGATAAGAAACTTGCGTGCTGTCGGGGGTATCCCCCCGAAGAGTCACCGGACGACCGTTAAAAACAAAGTCCATAGTTAAGGCGGTGTAGTCATGGGCGATCTTTCCCAAACTTTGCAGCCACTGTACGCCAAGCACGACATCGGGGCCATGAATATCAAGCACAAATAAATCAACGACAAGAGAGAGGTCTTGCAAAGTCAATGGAATGGCCACATAATGGTGGGTGGATGGGAGGGAGGCACTGTTGCCCACATACACGCGAACCAGCGGCGTGGAACGCATGGATAACCGCAACTGCTCCACGATTGCCGGGCGGATAAAATTATGTGTACTCCCACCGTCGATCAAAATCTGCACCAGATGTTCCTGAATTTGCCCCTGCAGTTTCAAGGCACGCGGACTGGGGCACCCGGTTAAACTATTGATGCTAGAAATATCCCCTGTAATCAATGAAAGCTCCTCATCCACGGGAAACTCGGTTGCGGATGACCAATCTCCCTCCTCCTCACCGATGAGGGCCATGAAACGGTTGGGACATTTGTGGCCTGGGACATATTTTTCATCACAAGTCCAACACAATCCTTTGGCCGTCCGTTCATCCCGCGCAGCATTATTGAATCTCCTGATAGGCAAAGACAGGGAGGAACCAGAAGAACGAGCGGCCATAGCCCCACTGGCAGGAAGTACCGTGGAAGAACCCTGGGGCTGTGCAGGTGGGTTGGTACTGGAAGGCGCAGTGAGTGACTGCCATGGGCGACGGGCCGATGTGGATATGGCGGAAACCATGTCGGAGTGATTTGCGGCTAGTTCTCTGCCAAGGGCAAAAGCCTGGCCCAACGTATAAGGTCGGCAAAGAAGAACCTCGCGGCGAATGGGGACCTTCAACCCGGCAGTAAAAACGGAGATCAATGTGACTTCCGGAACCCCTGTAATCTTGTTCAAAAGCCGCTCAAATTCCGCTTGATAATCCAAAACGGACGTACGTTGTTGTAATTTGCATAAAAGGCCCATGTAATCCTCATAATGCGTCGGATCAAAACGTTGCTTAACGGCTTCAAGAAAACCCCGCCAAGATGTAATAAGGTGATTATTATGTTGGTAAAGAAACCAATCGGACGCGGGATTCTCGAATAGCAAACCAACCAGCCGCAGACGGAGGTCCTCGGGGGTCCGAAAGTAATCAAAGTAGGACTGCACTTTGTAAATCCAACCTGCGGAATCCTGGCCATTAAATTTGGGTGCATCAAAACGTACTTTCGGCATACCTCGTTCGTGGGTTTCGTCATGGCCCGGAAACCCAGGCGGAATAAGGGGAGGCCGGCGACCTCTTGTTGGCGTGTTTCCCAAGATACCACGGTTATGGGGAGTGGTAGGCTGTCGTGCGTCCAATATGGTTGCGAAGCCTTGATCAACACGCTGCGCTAAAGCGAGATGCTCCTGCCGAGTTGTGCGAATTTCCAATGCCAAGTTTTGGAGAGCGCTGAGCAAATCATCAGTAGAGGGCGAGATGTTGAATGTCACGGATGACGAGGGAATTTCCTCCGCCATGTTGAGTCCAGAAAAACGAGAGCACCAATAATACATGGGAAATAAGGAGAGGGTTTGGACGTACAGAGAAGGAGGAGAAGGCTACACGGCAGAGAGAAAGGAGGGAAGAAAGGTGGAGAGAATTAGGGTTTACTTTTCCTTGATAATTAATATGATATGGGAACATCTCTTTATATAGAGTTAGAGAAGTCCAAAAACCCTAATTAATCTATGTTGTCTAACCTGACGGTTCAAGAAAAGCGACGAAGTAAAGAAACGTAAAGAAACCTTCGAAGNCGAGAGCACCAATAATACATGGGAAATAAGGAGAGGGTTTGGACGTACAGAGAAGGAGGAGAAGGCTACACGGCAGAGAGAAAGGAGGGAAGAAAGGTGGAGAGAATTAGGGTTTACTTTTCCTTGATAATTAATATGATATGGGAACATCTCTTTATATAGAGTTAGAGAAGTCCAAAAACCCTAATTAATCTATGTTGTCTAACCTGACGGTTCAAGAAAAGCGACGAAGTAAAGAAACGTAAAGAAACCTTCGAAGGAGTGTTATAATTCCACTCACCTAGGAAAATCTAAAAGTACATCAATAATATGAGATAAAGTAGTAAATTAAATAAAGTCTTTAAAACGGGCCGGTGGTTTAACCGTTCGCCCGGAACGTCTAAGATTGTGCTCCATTGTAATGCTATTGGACCGGTTCGTTTCCCCAAGCTCTGGGGACTCCTCCGTAATAGATGCCGTATCATGTATATTATATTAGGTCTATCTAAAAATTCATCATAAACATTAACGTATATTAGTATAAATTCTTATATAGAGTTATGATGGATAAACGTTTAATTTATGGGTAATTTACCCAAATAGGACTAAACATAATGAATTTCTCAATATAATATAGGACCATATGTTTTTATTTTCCAATATAGGACCATTGGATATTGTCCACTCGTCATTATTCAAGCAAATGTCCATCATTAATGGACATTATTCCACTTACTAGACATTATTAAGTCTTATTTAGAGAATAAAAAGTTTAAGTCCTACATTGAGAAATGTCTTATGTTTTAGTCTTATTTAGTGCAAATTTTTCTTAATTTATTTATTGATCTAAGAAGGTCTATCCATTTTGAGTAGAGTTTATTACATCAATACCCCTGTGAATTGGTAAATGTGCATCATTAACCGTCATAATCTCAAAACTTATGCCGTTGCCCTTCATGGTTATAATATTGTTATATTAATTTATCTAGACTAAAATAACCTTCAAATATTAGGTGAATAACTCCGATCATCCTATAGCTTTGGAAATGGGCACCAACACCCCTCTCTTTTTTCTTTAATTTTTCTTTTTTTCTACTACTTTTTTCATAAATGTTTATTTATTTATTTTTTAAATTTATTTTTATAATGTTTTAAGAAAAAATTATCTCAAATAATATCACATTTTCACGCTCTTTCAAAAATAATCCCACTTATCTCAAATAATATAGTATCAAAAAAAAGCTATTCGAAGTGCCGCTGAAGAAAAATAATTGCAACTTACAAAAAAAAGCAGTGAGTTATGAAGTAAATAAATTGCTATATTTCAAAAGACGTCTTTATTAGTTAGTTTTCATAAAAACAAAATCAATGACCTTTTTTTACACTAAAACTCATTTCTCTTTTTTTGTTTATATTATGATTTCTTTATTTAATTTTTTCCTTTTTTTAAAATTATCTTATATTGTTTCTATTATTTTAATCAAAATTAAAATAAAAGAAAAATTAATAGAAAATAAAATAAAAAAATTTATGTAAAAATACTTTTATAGTATAAGAAAAATTAAGTCATGAAGGAAACCTCTTGTGCATCGGTCTAAAAAAGTTTTTAATATATAATTACAAATATAATAAAATTAAGAGACCTTACTTAGCATTCTTTTGGTCCGACATATTCAAAAAAAACATTTTACACAAAAAATTAAAATATTTTATTTGACAAATGAAATACGGAGTGTATGTTAATTTTTTTATTTCATTTTTTATTTCAAACACAAACATTTTTTATTTTTTAAAACTTTTTTTTAAAATATATTTTTGAAAAAAAATCATTATTATAGTTTTGATTTTTTTTCATTATTTCAAATATAACATTTTTTTTCTCTTTATGAAAAAATAAAATGAAAAAGAAAAACAATAAAGAAAAATGAGAGGAGGCATTGGTGCCCATTTTGAAAACTATAGAGGGCAGTGGAAAGTTATTTTTGTCTAGAGGGCATTGCCTTAACAATATGGGAATCATGTGGGACATTGACGTAAGCTTTGAAACCATGGAGGCAACGATACACATTTACCTAACTATAGGGGTATTTGTGTAACAAAGTCATTTTGAGTACAATATAGAAAAATTTGTTCCATATAGGACTAAAAGGTTGCACGTTTTCCTGAATAAGACCGAACATGTTTTATTCCATTTATGAAATATATTTCCACATGATTTGGCATATATGCTCTCATTATCAACAAGTGTTGGATAATAACTGATTATACGAATGACTCTATGAATGTGGTCATTCCCAATAAGTATTGGATAATGACTAATAATTTTAATGACTATTCAAATTCTTTTTAATAATGTTTTATTCTACTTGAATTGTGTAATAAGTCATTTTTTCAAAAGCAAGACATTTTAGAACTTTTCGTTACCAAACGTTAGAGTAAATAGTACTAGTGGCAGACTCAAGAATTTCGGTGAGTGGGTTCACATTTTGTGCACTAAATGAAAATGTTGATATTTTTGTAGCAATAAATCTAAAGCCTTAAAGGTAAAAAAGTATCAATGAATAGCATTCTGAGATTAATATTGCGAGTTGTATGTAATATTTTTAAAATACTGCATAAAAATCATAATACATTCATTCTTTTAACCAAAAAAAGAAAAAAAACTAAACAACTAAAGTACTAATTCTAGACATTTCTTCAAACAGTAAGTATATTTTAGGAATCTTTTTATAGAAATTAAACTTTTTTATACATTTTAGAAAAAAATTGAACATTTTATAATTAAGTTTTATAATGAAAGTTAAATCAGTTTTTCAAATCTAAAGGAATTAAAAAAAATTCTACACAACTATAAAATGTGTCCTTTGTTCTATTTTCAAAGAATAACACCTAATCACATATAAATATACTCTCATTGGACGCTCTTAGGTCTACATATAATACCTAAGTGAAATTTGTATTAAATAGGACTAAAACATAAGTCATTTCGAAATGTAGGATTTAAACTTTTTTATTCCTAAATAGGACTTAATAATGACTAGTGAGAAGAATAATGTCCAAGTGATGTTGGATATTTAGTTGAATAATGACTAATAGATAATGACCAATGGTCTTACATTGGGAAATAAAAACATATGGTCCTATATTGTGAAATAAAAATATATGGTCCTATATTGAGAAAATCATTATGTTTAGTCCTATTTAAGTAAATTACCCAATACCTAATTACATATACTACTACTAAAAAAGAATTCTTTCTGGAGTGGGTGCAAGTGACCCCACTTGCACCATCATAGGTCCATAGGACTGGTCCTATTTTTTTAAAAAGTGACATGTTTAAGTCTCATTTGTGTAAATTTTCTCACAATATAATCTTGGATGTGAAGCACTCAAGCAGTCATATATCTTAAAATTAATATATCCAAACCCAAATGTGAAGAGAAGGCATTGATAGTAATACAAAAACGTCTCGATAGGGATGAAAGGAATTCAATTAAAGTGCGCGGTCTCCGCCCGGGCTTGTGTGCATGCATGCATACATTGTCTGCCATCAATTTTTTTCTTTCTTTTCTTTTATGAAATTTCCTTTAGATTTTAGCTAGACAAATTGTGGTTGTGTGAAAAGGAAACATGACGTTCTTATCGTCCAATCCATGAAAAAAAAGGGGAAGAAAAAGATACATACTAATGAACAAAGCAAAGCAAAGTAGGATAAAAGAATAACATAAGAATGCCATCACGGCATCAAATATCCCATATGTGTATATATTTTATTCTAATAATATAATGTTCTTTGGCTTTTAATTTCTTTGGTTTACTTTGATTTCAACTTTCAACATCGGAGCCAATTATTTCTCCTTTTCTTGATTGATGTTGATTGAGAAATATATGTGTGCGTTTTTGTATGACAAGCAAGACAATTTGTATATCTACTTATGCGAGCTAGATTTTTATATTATGCATATTCTTTTCATACTCCGTATTATTATTTAAGATTTCAAAATATGCACCATATATTCTTTGTTTGTTGGGTTTGTGGAGGCTTGAGCTTGACTTGTAGGTTCGGTCCATGTTTTGTAACCCTAGGTTTTTCTCCTATATATTAGTCTTTGTACTTGTAATTCCGTGAGACACGACAAGTGAAATAGAAATCCTCCTGTTGCAGCCGTGGAGTAGGAAAACCGAACCGCGTTAAATTCTTATGTGTCGTCCGTGTTCCGTTTCTCTCGTTTCTCGCCGATTATTTGTGTGTGTTGTGTGTCTAATTCCCAACAAGTGGTATCGGAGCGAGGTTATTCAACACGAGCGCAAATTGTGAGAAATTTGTCGCCTAGGGTTTTTCAGATCTGTGCGTGCCGGGAGAGATATGAGATTCTTGTTGTCCAATCTGAGAGTAGCCGCTCATCCGTCCTGGTGCAGTCGAACAGGAGCCGCTGCGAATCTCCACTGTAAAGGAGAGTAGTGCCGCCTGTTCTAGGAGGGGGAGAGTGCTACGCAGGTGTTCGCTATCAGTCTGCGAGCTGCCGCAGCATCCCCTCGTAGTGCCGCTGTCGACCGCGGTAGGAGCGAGAGAGGGTGCAACTTCGTCGAGTTTGCCGCTGGGTCTTGCCACCGTCGTCGCGAGGATCGCCGCCGCCGTTTGCGTACAGACCGCCGCACGCAGGAGCAACGGCAGAAGGAGCCGCCGCCGCGTGGAGGAGCCGTCGCCATCAATAACAGATCCTAAACCGCCGCCGTCCTCAGTCGCGCTGCTGGTTCGAGGAGGTCGCCCTCGCCGTCCTGTTTGATGATGAAGTTCAAGCTTTACTACTGCTATCGTCTTTACCTGATAATTGGTCCGGAATGGTTACAACGGTTATCGGTTCAGTGGGACCTGATGGATTCACCTTTGATCAGATTCGAGATCTTGTTTTGGCGATGATGTGAGAAGAAAGAGTTCAGGAGAGTCATCTGGTGAATTGCTTCATGTTGGTTGAGGCAGAAGGATTAACAGAGGTAGTGGGAGCAAGAACAGACAAAGGAGTCAGTCAAAAACTTGTGATAGCTCAGGTGTAACGTGCTAGAAGTGCAAGGAGGTGGGACATTTTAGGAATCAATGCCCGAATGATAAGAAAGTGAACATTGCTGAAGGCTTTGTGAGTGACGAGGAGGTCACTCTGACTTGCTCTGAGGAAAACAATGTGGATTCCTGGGTCATGGATTTTAGTGCTTCATTTCATGCTACCCACAACGGTGAAACATTGCAGAATCTAGTTATTGGAGACTTTAGAAAGGCACGACTTGCAGACGATAGAGCTCTTGAGGTGACGGGCATGGGTGACATGGTGTTGAAGACCCCAGTCGGTTTCTGGACTTTGAAGGATGTCAGAGTGGTTCCAAGCTTGAAGAAAAGTCTGATTTCTGTCAGGCAGTTGGACGAACATGGACACAAGGTGAAGTTCAGAGATGAGCAGTGGAAGGTCGTAAAGGGAAATCTTGTCATGGCTCGCGGAAGGAAGAGTGGTTCGTTGTATATGGTCGAGTTACCATCTGAGGGAGTGACCATCCCAGTTCAGAAGAGAAACAAAGTCCGGTTCACAGAGTCTCGTGGGCAGAATAAGGTTGTCTATGCAAGAGAGAAACCTAGAGCCACAGGTCAGACTCAGGATGAACGAGTGAGGAAAGGTTCAAGGAGGCCAGTAAGAGGTATTTATGGTAGTGGGAGCTCAAGAGGCGCTTCAGCCAAGTTTTCTAGAAGACAGTGGGTCAAGAGAACCAGTATTCTAGCTATTGGAACATCTCCAGAAAATTTCTTGCTGAGTACGGAGAGTGTTTGTTCTCAGGATGTTCTAGGATCTGGCAGTGTGCATCTGCAGTGGGAGCCGGTAGGGACCGATGACAAGTCAGGGGAAGATTTAGCCTTGACTGATGTGTTGGAGCTTGGGAGAGCTTCAACGGGCCTTTCAATTGTCTGATGAGAGGGCCGCTGCAACATAAGAGCTGAGTAAGATTACTCGATGTACATGGAATTGTGGTGGATGGTAGTTGATGACTATCAAGCCTCCAAGTGGGAGAATGTTGGGTTTGTGGAGGCTTGGGCTTGACTTGTAGGCCCAGTTCATGTTTTGTAACCCTAGGTTTTTCTCCTATATATTAGCCCTTGTACTTGTAATTCCGTGAGACACGACAAGTGAAATATGAATCCTCCTGTTGCAGCCGAGGAGTAGGGAAACCGAATCACGTTAAATTCTTGTGTGTCGTCCGTGTTCCGTTTCTCTCGTTTCTCGCTGATTATTTGTGTGTGTTGTGTGTCTAATTCCCAACATTCTTGTGATTATATATATATATATATATATATATATATATATATATATATATATATGATTGACTCCAGTGAGATGACACCTTACGGTGAGATGACATGCTTCAGTCAGATGACACAAAGCTCACCAGCCACTGCAAAGCTCAGCAAAGACAACTACAAAGCTCACCAAAGTGTAAGGCAAACCTCACCATATTTTTTCAACACTTTGAATTTTTTTCCAAAAAATAAAATCAAAGGAAGGGATGCTGAATGGACTTTGACTGTTGACCGCCAGCATTGACCGCCGCCGGTCGCCGGCCGCCGTCGCCGATCTCCGGCAGCCGCCGCCGATCTCTGATCCCTGGCAGCCGCCGCCGATCTCCGATCTCCGGCAGCCGCCGCCGATCTCCGATCTCCGGCAGCCGCCGCAGGTCGCCGCCGCCGGACTCCGGCCGCCACCGCCGTCTGTCACCGCCGGCTGTCGCCGCCGCCAGTCATCTCCGGTCTCCAGCCGCCGGTCGTTCCGGTTGCCGCCGCTGCTCCGTTGTCGTTGACCGGTGGTTGACCGGTGTTGTTATTTTATTTTTAATTAATTTTTTAATTTTTAAAATTAAAAAAAGGCGAGTTTTGGGGTTCAAAGTGGTGAGCTTTGCTTTATTTCCAGGTAAGCTTTGCATTGTCCATTGGTGAGCTTTATAGTGTAATGTGGTGAGCTTTGTGTCATCTGACCGAAGCATGTCATCTCACTGGAGTCAATCCCTATACACACACACCGATATGGCGATATACATACACACACACAGATATATATATATATATATATATATATATATATATATATATATGTATGTATGTGTGTATGTATGTATATGTATGTATGTGTGTGTGTGTGTTTATATATATATATATATATATTATATATATATATTCCAAAGAAAGTTAGGAACACCTTAATTTTTGCACTTTTTGCATCCAAAAAAGAAGTATATTCATGCTTTGTAGATGGTACACTACTTTTTCATTCCTACACTACCCTTACGCCGTTAACTCCATTAACTTCACTCTCATTACTATTGCCATGAATTCACAATTATATTCATTTTGGAATTTTTTACTCCGCAACAATGCAAGGAGAAAATGGAACTTCCAAATAGTATTGATTTTTCGAACTGTGAAAGTAGGACTCCATCATTATTTCCGAAGTTCTTTTGTGTATATATAAATTGATTGGAGAATAATGGGGCTTTTAAATCTTTTATTCTTCTCCACTGTGTTTACTTCACAAAAGTTTGTTTTTTTCCTTTAATTTGGGGACTTAATTTTTTTATAGTGTGAATATTTCACTCATTAATTTTATTTCTTTGTTTTCCTTTTTTCTACACAGAAAATTATGTGTCAGCCTGCTAATTGTAAAAGATCTACATGGGAAATGTAACAAGATTTTAGCCGTGATGCAGAATCAAAATAATACTCGTTCTTTCCCCAAATTGGTTGAAATTTTTATCTCTCACATCTAGATAACTTTTGTTTATTTTTGTGTTTTCATTGATTATTTGATAAGATAAAATATTTATCTCACCTTTTTTTTGTGAAACTTTTGAAGTAGTTTTTTATTATGTAAGTTGTTTTTTATTCTTATACAAATTTTTAAATAAAATAATTTAAAAAACTACGAAGTTTTACTTCGTAATGTAAAAATTATAATTTAATTTGGGATATATAGCGCATACTGTTAAATATATTCTATATTTAATGTAAATATATTGTTTCCTATTATTGTCTCCTACCTTGTATAGGATTAGGAATATATTGTTTCCTATTATTGACTCCTAGCTTGTATAGGATTAGGAATCCTTGTGTATATATAGACATGTACTCCCACATATTCAATTAATGAAATTAACCTTTCTACATGGTATCGGAGCCTAAAAATAAAAAACCCTAAACCCCCTCTCTCTCGTTCTGCCTTCTCTCTCGCCGTCAGCGCCGACTCTCCCTACGGCAGCTCTCCTCACCGGCGACACCCTCTCCTCCTCGGCGGTCCTCTTCTTCCCCTCACCATGGCCGAACACAGCGAGATCACTTCCCAAAATAACTCCTCCAAACCTCCTCATCTTGCTTTCACAACAATCTCAAACGTGAAACTTCATGTCCCCGTTCAACTCAGTCTCTCCCAACCTAATTACAAAAAGTGGAGCCGACTCTTCCTTCTTCTTGTTCGGCGATTCAACCTCAAGGGCTACATCGATGGCTCCGTCGTCCCCCTCTCTGATGACGACGACGAATGGTTCCAACTCGACGCTCTCCTCCAGGGTTGGATCCTCTCCACCATCACCGATGAGGTCTCAGATCTGGTCATCTCCTCTGTCTCTACTGCCTCTGCTCTCTGGAAAGTCATCCACGACTTGTTCCACGACAACAAACATGCTCGAGCTATGCAATTGGAACATGAATTTCGCACGACAGTCAAGGGCAACTCCACTATGGCAGCCTATTGCCAACAACTGCAGAATCTTGCCGACTGGCTGGATGATGTTGATGCACCAGTCTCCCAACACCAACTCGTCCTTCAAATGCTTCGTGGTCTCCCTGCCGATCTCCAGGGACAAACATCATTCATGCAATTTCAGGATCCCATGCCCACGTTTCTGCAGGTTCGATCCGCC
>OOIL02003232.1:185193-205213 GCA_900332095.2 Cuscuta campestris
CCACCGGTCAACGCCCACCCAATGCAAACCCGCTCTAAGGCCGGTGTTTTCTGCCCAAAACAAATTTTAGACCTCCACGCCACCACCTCCATCTCCCCTTTACCCCCAACTTACCGTAGTGCTATGAAAGATCCAAACTGGCATGCTGCTATGTGTGATGAATATAATGCTTTGTTAAAGAATGACACATGGGAACTAGTACCCCCCTCCCCCAACCAAAACATAATCACCGGTAAATGGCTCTTCCGACACAAATTTGGCCCATCCGGTGAGCTATCCAGGTATAAGGCCCAATGGGTGGTCCGTGGATTCAATCAGCGTTTTGGCGTTGACTACAGCGAAACTTTCAGCCCCGTCATCAAGCCTACCACGGTCCGAATCGTCCTTAGCCTCGCGTTGTCTCGTGGGTGGCCCATCCATCAGCTCGATGTCAAAAATGCCTTCCTCCATGGACAGCTTCAGGAAACCGTGTATGCTAGCCAGCCCTCAGGATTTCAGGATGCAAATCACCCTCATCATGTCTGCCGGCTCAAAAAAGCTCTTTATGGTCTGAAACAGGCACCCCGGTCATGGTATCACAGATTTGCAGGCTTCATTCAGAGTATTGGATGCACCCCAGCTGCAAATCTAACACTTCTCTTTTCGTCTTCACGCATGCCTCGGGGACCGCCTACCTCTTATTATATGTTGATGATATCGTCCTCTCTGCCTCCTTGCCAGGGCTTCTTCAGAGTCTCATTCAGAAACTCAAGGCTGAGTTTTGCCATGACAGACATGGGTGATCTGCATTTCTTCCTCGGCATTAATGTTCATCGCACTGCTCAGGGCCTTTTCCTCCATCAGACACAGTTCACTCATGAGATCCTTGAGAGGGAAGGGATGGTCTATTGCCGCCCCATATCCACTCCAGTCGACACCAAGGCAAAGCTTTCTTCCTCTTCCGGCACGGCACTTTCAGATCCTTCTCTTTACAGGTCCATAGTTGGTGCTCTACATTATCTCACATTCACCAGACCTAACATCACTTATGCCGTTCAGCAGCTCTGCCTCCACCTTCATGCGCCCCACGACTCTCACCTCACGGCCATGAAGAGAGTTCTCCGTTATCTTAGCGGCACCGCCACTCACGGTATCTACCTGACTCGCTCCTCAACAGACTATCTCCAGGCTTATTCTGATGCTGATTGGGCTGGCTGTCCCGACACCCGACGTTCCACTTCCGGGTACTGTATTTTTCTGGGTGACAACCTGATCTCATGGTCTTCAAAACGCCAGGCCACCACTTCCCGTTCCAATGCAGAGGCAGAATACCGGGCTGTGTCAAATGCAGTTGCTGAGACTTCTTGGGTCCGAAATCTTCTTCTTGAGCTCCAGCAACCACTACGACGCGCCACCCTCGTCTTCTACGACAACGTCAGCGCCGTCTATCTCTCATCGAACCCAGTTCAGCACCAGCGCACTAAGCACGTTGAAGTCGACATACACTTTGTGCGAGACAAAGTAGCACTCGGCCATATCCGAGTCCTTCACGTGCCCTCCTCTTCACAGTATGCTGACATCTTCACCAAAGGACTACCTTCTCTACTCTTCCTCGAGTTTAAGTCCAGTCTGGGTATCAGACCCCCTCCTCATCCGACGTAGCCGGGAGCATGTTAAATATATTCTATATTTAATGTAAATATATTGTTTTCTATTATTGTCTCCTACCTTGTATAGGATTAGGAATATATCGTTTTCTATTATTGACTCCTACCTTGTATAGGATTAGGAACCCTTGTGTGTATATAGACATGTACTCCCACATATTCAATTAATGAAATTAACCTTTCTACACATACAAATAATTTTTGTAAACAATAAATTACACACAATTACACAAACACTACAATTAGAACTGAATATAGTTTTGTGTGTTGGTATTTTATTTATTATTATTAAATTAATTCAATATCACACTATCTACATTACAATAATTTTCTATAGTATTCACTAGTTCACATGAAACTAAAATTTTGATCATAAATTGTGCCTCCAACTCCTATTAATTAATTAATTAGGCCACTAACTCGGTTACTATTTTTAATTAGAAAAAAAATTAAATAAGTAAATTGTGTAACAATAGCTGGAATCTAATTAAATTAAAAAATTAAAATAGGTAAATTCGTTAAACTACTTGCCCGGTGAAACTTTCCAATTCGACACATAAAATCATCTTGGTTTTGTAAATAGTGAAGATTAATTTGAACAAAAAGTTATGTGGTTCGTGTTTGGGAATTTGTCTTAATGAAATACTGAGTACATATTAACTTTTTGAGCCTCTTTCTATGAGAGTGAAGAATATATTTTTCCTTCAAAATTGTGTGAACTGATGAACCTAAAGAAATAGAGATTTTTGACCAATCGATTGGGTTAATTATTTTTGTTGTTCTTGGACAAGATGATGCACGTTTTTTTACAGAAAATTGCTCTCCTCGATTTTCTGGTAATGACTCCTAGATCCCACATTATATAAAATATACTATGAGGTACTTCAAATTTTTTGCTAAGAGTTCTCAGGTACCTTACTATCCGAAATATACTTCAGAATCCTTAAAATTTGTGATATTATACTTCAAGGATACATTCCATCCATTTAGGTGTCCGGATTGAAACTTATTTTACTTTGACAAATTAAGCTAAAGAATTTTATTTAAATTTAATAAAATAATGATTATGAAGGTAAAATTTAGTATTTATCAATGTCCCAAAACTTTTAATTCTAACGATCGAATAGATGGAATGTACCCAATGCAAGGAGTATATTATCACAAATTCTAAAGATCTCTGTAGTATATTTCAAATAATATGAGACCTGAGAGTGCTTACTAGAAATTGAGGGTACCTTGGAGTAATTTTCTGCTTCTTTTTACACAATTCACGTTAAACTTTTTGACACGATGTCCAATCATATCACTTTCCCAATGAAACCAGTCTAATCAAGACTTCGTTTCAATTAAAGTTTGTAGTTCACATTCCTTCTAAAATAAGAGTAGTACATTTTTGAGATTTTAACTCTCTTCTTTCTTACTATTGAAATGCTTCAAAACAATTTAAGTGCCGTTTATTTAAATTGAATATACTCCATTCATAATACCAAAATCATTACAAATGAATCAAGTTACTCTTGCCACATTAATTTGAATAAAATTACTCAAGCCACATTAATTTGAATAAACTACTCTGATTTGCAGTCTTTCTTTAAAGAACAATGATAACACAAACCAATGCTTAGGTATTGTGAATTTGCTTTAAACTCAATTTCTTTGGTTATGCATCTCTCTACTACCCACCAACATATCATATCCTTGTTTTAGACCTATTTAGTTAAATTATCCATATATATATATATATATATATATATATATATATATATATACATATACATACACACACACACATATATACATACATACTTACACATAGACACTTTTAGAAAAATGTTGAGAAGTAAAATAAGAGGTTAGGATTTTATGAGAGGAATTTTTTGACCACATAATTCTTTTATTTTTAGAAAGGTGAATATTATTTTGGATTTTGGAATGTCTGAAAAAGAAAGAATGAAGTGTGTTTAAAGACGACAGAGTAAGTGTATATAAAAGGGGGACGATTCTCATGACATTGCTCGGCAATGTCATGGGTTTATCCGGGAGTGCTCTGGTGCCCCGTTCGTAAAATTTACGGTTCCTACCTCTGGTAGACTCCCCCACCCCACCCCGACCCGAACATACCCCCACCCCCTTCGATATAGTATTTTTTTTTTACTCTTTTCATATATAAAAAAATTGTTTAACTAATAGATAATATAATTTGAAGATAATATCATTTCATTATTTAATAACTTTTTCTATCTTCATTTATAAAAACACTTTCAAATCCCAAAAAAACATTTAATAAATGAGTTCATTTTTTATCTCGAAATCATTGTAATATGAGTATTTTATTTGTTATATGTTATAATTAAGTTACTTCTTATTCTAATTATTCTAATAAAAAGTTATTTTTTATTATAATTATTGCAATATTGATGTAAAAATTAAAAACAAATAATATATTTTAAAAATTACATTACATTATTTATAAAAGAAAAGATAACTATATTATAATTTTGTTATAATAGAACAAAATACTATATGTAATTTCAATAAATATTTCTTACTCTCTTTAATTTATTTATAAGAAAACATTTAATTAATAAATAAGTTGATTTTTTACATATAAATAACTTTCATACAAGTATTTGTTTATTATATGTTAAAATGAATTTAGATTGTATTCTATTTATTTAATTAATAATGTAAATTTAAAAAACAAACAATACAAGTTCAATAACTACATTATAAAATTAAAAAATTAATATATTACTAGACTAAAATAGAAAAAATCTTTTCACCCATAAATAAAATTTATACTTTGTATTTCTTTGTATAATCTATCCATCACATCTTACTTTTACCTATCACATCAAGGATATTTTTGGAAAGTTGTCACAATAATATCCCTTCCATAAATTTTCTAAAAGTCAAAATGGGAATATTTTTATGAGATGGAGGAAGTAACAATGTAATAAGGCAATGTGACCAGTCAACAAACACAAGACCTTTGATCAACGTCGGCAATTGTAAGTGGCACTTTGGTGGCCGACGGTGACATAATATTTATCTCTCTCCTTTAAATCATTTTTAACCACACGTTTTATTTTTTTAAATTTTGTGTCAAGTCAAACTAATAACCAGCATTACTTTTATTCTTAATATTGACGATCTAATTTCTTTAATTTTTTTATTATCATTTTCATGTGCTCACGGTTTATTTTTGTGTCCAGTTAATTAAAGTTCATCGTAAGAAGATGATTTTTGAAGGTCTAGAAAAGTCTTCTTTTATCTGTAAAATGTATATTTAAATAATTATTGATTTCAATCTATTTTTCTATGAAAAATTGCAATTACTTATGCACTAGCTCCATCCCTAAAAGATGTTCGTATTTCATTTTTACGCATTCCATAAAAACTTCACCTTAAATTTCTAAAATACCTTCAAAACATATAGTTTCTACCCATAGTAAAGGAGAAATTAAGTAAATTTTAGACATTATATATAGGTATAAGTGTTTTATTAAATATGCAAAAAAATGAAACAAAAGCATTTTATTGAGACGAAGAAATTATAGTATTTATTTATATATTGTATGTGCTTGATCATAAAGAAACCTTTGGCACCATGTCCGTGAACTTGTTTGTCCCTTGCGTACCCTCCCATATATAATTATTGAAAGTTGTAAAGTTCTTTGAGAAGTGGGATATTGAGGCCCACATTTCGACTTATTGAAGCCCAAAACCAAAATGACATGGCAACACATCATTCTTGCCAAAAATAGATCCAAATATCACACAAGTTGGATAAAAAGTACTCTTGATGGACTTATATTTTAATTTTAGTGCCACGATCACTTATATGAAATTTGCACTAAATAAGATAAAACATAATGACTTTTCTAATATAGGACTTAAACTTTTTTATTCCCTAAATAGAACTTAATAATGACCTAGTTGAAAGAATAATATCCTGTAATCATGAACATTTAGTTGAATAATGACTACTTGATAATGACCAAAGGTCCTAGATTGAGAAATAAAAACATATGGTCCTATATTGGGAAAGTCATTATGTTTTAATCTATTTAGGTAAATTTCTCTTATAAATTTGGATAAAGCTACTTGTAACCCAACTTTTGGTACCGCACTTTGTACCCCGCAGTTTTGCACCAACAT
The DNA here is from genome assembly GCA_900332095.2 of Cuscuta campestris. NCBI lineage: Eukaryota > Viridiplantae > Streptophyta > Magnoliopsida > Solanales > Convolvulaceae > Cuscuta > Cuscuta campestris. The sequence continues at coordinate 191,001 of OOIL02003232.1, forward strand.
TTTGTGTTGGTATAAAACTAATATTTATAAACGCACCAACATTTTGTGTCCGTGTAAATTTTTGTTAACGCACCAACATTTGTGTCGGTGTAAACCATCAAAATGTTTGTGTATAACTGCGGTGTACAAATGGAGTACAATTTTTGTTATAAATGTTGCATGGTCTTTTAAATTTTAAGTTATGAGCTTTTTATCTCTAGCAATGGCAAAGCAAAAAGGGTAACCAAGAAAAAATAATGATAGACAACAATAAGTGTGGATAGTGAATGTGGCTAGGAGAGTTGGATTAGTGGATTGATTTGATGTGAGAAATTAACCTTGCACCCTTAATTAGTTACTTCATTTACTTTGTACTTTCTACTACCTCCTAAAAAACTCCTTCACCTTTTTTTAAAACTTGTCACACAAAATTCTTTCTATTTTTATTAAAAAAATTATTTTTACCTCTATTAATTCTAAACCTAACTATTTTATCATACATTTTTACTAATTATCTACATATCACATCCTACTTTGATCCATCTCATCAAAGGTATTTTTGGAAAGTCAACACAAAAATATCTCTACCTTAAATTTCTTAAAACTCAAAATAACCACACTTTTTGGACGGAAGAAATACTATTTATTTTGTAAGTCAATATGGAAAATTGTTCGTAGTTGAAGCCAACCGCATTAAGGCTTAGCTAGATTACCTTCTACTACATCGATGGTCTAAGGCTGGGGAGGGGGCATCATTCAGTCTATTTAAACAATATAATTCTATCACCTCAAAACTACCTCAAAACTATCTAAACGACTCAAATCATAGATTTAAGAATCGGATCGGTGACCGAACCAGTCCAGGTACTGGTTGACAGGTCAAACCAGTGGTTTAAACATATTATATATATATATATATATATATGTATGTATGTATGTATGTATGTATGTATGTATGTATGTATGTATGTATGTATGATGAATGTATTCCACCCAGGACCGGTTAAAAGAGAGGACTAAACACAATCATTTTACCCGGTTAGGTAATATACACCATCATTTTTGGCGCCAACCGTGGGACCGTTAAGGTTTCTTCTCATCTAAACACAAACCTACCCACAAAAAACACCACTCAAAATGTCTTCAAGCCAACAAATCAACGCTACCTCTGCTCAAGTGCAAGCCACCACTAAGGGGGTCAGCATCCCCACGGTTGCGACCCAACCGGCCGTTTCTGCTCCTGTGTTGCCGTTGGGTCTGAGTTCAATCCGAACACCCAGCGTGGTCAGCCCGTTCACGATCCCTGTCCCTTCTGCTGGACCGACGGTCACGTTCCCACCAAGCATGACCCAGTTCATGAATGACCCAGCCAATCTGCAAGCCATCCAAGGCTTTGGCCAGGTCATGGCCATGTGTCAGCAGAATGGGGGGATGCCATTCCTCCCAGGCATGTTTCCATTTGCCCTCCCAGGCTGGAACAATGCCCCTGCAAACTCCGATGGCGGCATCTCCCTTCCAGACGCCAGTACCACAGCCATCGCCTTTCCAGCCGCAGTTGTTTAGCATTGTGGCCCCCATCAATTTGACCGGTGCACTTAACGCCGCCAGTGATGATGAAGAGTGGGACATCCCCAGGACCCACAAAAAGAAGAAAGGAAAAACCATCCGAAGAGCAACTTCCCGAAACTTCGCCTTCGAAAGGCTGGGGGATAGGGAAGAAGGTTAGAGGAAGTCAGCCAAGCTGAGATTGGGGCAGAGCGTCGCCCATGTTAGTGCGTTCACCCGGCTAGGCAAGGGGAGGGAGGCCGAGCCTGCCCGTACCCAGCGCTCCCGGTCAAACCGGCAGGAGCCAGCGAAAACGAAGGCCTCCCGCCAGGAAGAAGAAGCAGAAAGTCAGCCCCGTGGGCCGGTGGCTAACCGGCTAACCACCCCGAATGATCGCATCCAGCAGATGGAGGCGAAATTGGAGAGACTGGAGAAGAAAGTCTGGGAGAAGAATGACCGGGACGAACCCCTCGCCGGGTCCCCGTTCACTACAAGGGTCCATCTGACGCCTTTCTCGCGAAAGGTCAAGATAGACGCCCCAAGGTTCACCGAGAAGGAAGACCTAGAAATTCACCTAGATACCTTCAATCATAGTGCAAGCATGAACAGTTGCACAAACGAAGAAAAGGGCCTTCTTTTCTTCCAAACCTTGCGGAATCGAGCGACCGAATGGTTCAACAAGCTTCGCCCAGGAAGCATTGATTCATTCAGCGGCTTGGCCTCAAAATTTAAGGCCAAATTCCAGGAGAATTGTACTAAGTGGAAGAAATTCACATATCTTAGTACAGCCGGGCAGAGGGAATTTGAGAATCTCACTCAATTCCTCACTCGGTGGAAAGAAGAGGTGGACAAGGTTGAGGAGATGGATGACAAGACGGTCTTGTCTCTCCTTTTAAACGGCTTACGGGCCGGGGAACTATACAAAGAGTTCTGCCAAAAACCCCCGGCCACGTATCAAGAAGCTTACCACACGGAATGAGAATTCGCGGAGGCTAAAACCCAACTCCGGGCAAAGAAAGAGGCTTAACTTGGATTCAAGCCCAAGCCGGTGCAGATAAAGAAGGAAGAAGCATCAGGAACTAGCCGCCCAAGGCACCACTATGACCCGGTCGTTCGCGTGGTCAATACAGAGGAGTGCCAGGAGATAAGGAAAGCACCGGTCAATCCTCTGGAAAATCCTACAGGTCAACTGGGACGACAATGGTCGGGCACGTATTGTTCGTTCCATAGGTCAGATTCCCATAACACTTCCGAGTGCAAGTGTGTTAAGGGAGTCATCCGGCAAATGATAGACAGCGGAAAACTGGGCAAAGACTATTTCCAAAAAGCCCAGGAGAAGAGCCACCAATGGATCAGGCCAGCAGCCCAGGGGAATGACCGGGACAATGACTGGCAGAGGAACAACAGGCAAAGGGAGTAGTAGCTTGCTCCTGATAAGGAACACATTGGCATGATATTCGGCGGACCTGAAGGTGGAGATTCAGCCGCACAGCGAAATAACTGGGTCCGCAGCAGTTACGTTGGAGAAGTAAGTGCTGGCCCGGTCAGGCGAAAGCAAACGAGAAGGGAACCGATCGTCTTCACTGACCGGGACCTTCCAGCTACTTGTGATGACCATAATGATCCTTTGGTCATCACCATGGACATTAACGGGGTGGATGTCGCCTGGGTACTAGTTGACATCGGCAGTGGTGTCAACATCCTGTACCTGGAGACTTTCAAGAAACTCAGGTTGTGTCGGACACAACTTGAACCCCTAAAGACTCCTCTCTCAGGCTTCACGGGAGATACCGTGGAAGCTGAAGGATCCATAGTTCTACCGGTGGAACTATGATCGGGTGACAAAACTGTATGGAAGAAGATGCGGTTCATCGTTGTGGACATCAAGTGCGTCCATAACGCAATCCTTGGAAGACCGAACATCAACAAAGTCCGGGCGGTGATTTCCATGTCTCACCTATGCATGAAGTTCCACACTCCAGGTGGTGTGGGAGAGGTGAGAGGCGACCAAAGGAACGCTCGGGAGTGCTATGCCCGGGCGGTCAAGAAGATGACTAAGGGGGTCAATGTCATCTCCTAAGAAATCACGAAGGGAGAGACTAGGGAGAAACTTGAGCCCGAGGCCGAGACGGTGGAAATCGAACTTCACCCGGGTGATTATTCAAGGACGGTCAGAATTGGAGCAAATCTTCCAGAAGATCTCAAGGCGGAGATTACGCGGGTCCTCTAAGAGTACTCAGGCATATTTGCATGGAGCGTGGCAGATATGCCTGGGATTGACCGCTCAATCATCTGCCATCGGCTGGCAGTGAGGGATGGAAGTCGACCGGTATGCCAGAAGAAGAGGTACCTAGCCAGTGACCGATGAGACTTCGTCCGGAAGGAGGTAAAAGACCTCCTCAGCGTTGGTCACATCCGGGAAGTCAAATATCCGGTTTGGCTGGCCAACGTGGTCCTTGCTCCCAAGGGTGACACATGGAGGATGTGTGTGGATTACACAGACCTAAAAGAGGCTTGTCCGATGGATTCATACCCCTTGCCTAGCCCTGATCAAATGGTGGACAAAACTGCGGGCTGCGAACTCCTAAGTTTCATGGATGCCTTCAAGGGCTACCACTAAATTTTCATGGCCAAAGAAGATGAGGAGAAGACGTCATTCCTCACGCCCGAAGGAACCTACTGTTACCGGGTGATGGCGTTTGGCTTGAAGAACTCAGGAGCAACTTACCAAGGCATGGTGAACAAACTCTTCAAGCCACTACTAGGGAAAACCATGGAGGCATACGTCGACGACATGCTAATTAAAAGCCAGGTATCCCTCAACCACCCGGCTGACATGCGTGCAACGTTTGATATCATGTCAAGATATAACCTCCGGTTGAATCCTAAAAAATGCGTCTTCGCGGTTCGTACCGGGAAGTTCTTGGGATTCATGGTGACCAAAAGAGGAATAGAGCCCAACCCATAGAAAATCCGGGCTATCACTGAAATGCAAGCCCCTACTTCTGTTAGGGATGTTCAAAAGTTGACCGATCGTCTAGCGGCCCTCAGCCAGTTTCTTTCCTGGTCAGCTGAGAGATCCCTGCCCTTCTTCAAAGTCCTGAAGAAGGCTAACACGTTTGCATGGGATGAAGACTGCTAGAGGGCATTTGAAGAGTTAAAGGAGTACCTAGTGTCGGATATCATATTCTCTAAACCCGAATCGGGTGAAACTGTGTATCTGTACCTAGGAATTTCTCCAAATGCTGTAAGTTCCGTTTTAATAAGAGATGATGGGGCGCAAAAGCCCATTTATTATGTGAGCAAAGCACTAAACGGAGCAGAAAGTAGATATACGGCGATGGAGAAAACAGCCTACACGCTTTTCATCTCCGAAAAAAAGTTAACATCCTACTTCCAAGCTCACCCAGTTGAAGTCTTGACTGACCAACCGTTGGGAGTAGTATTGCGAAATTCAACATCCTCCGGGAGGATGGTGAAGTGGGCAATGATGTTAACTCAATTCAACATTGAGTACCGGCCAAGATCAGCAATCAAGAGACAAGCCCTTACAGATTTTCTGGTGGAAATGACCGTTATAACTCCAGACCTACCGGTCAACAAGCCCACTGAACAATGGTGGGAGATGGCACTAGATGGAGCATCTGGTCCTAAAGGGGGTATGGGGGTGGAATAATGTTTACCACCCCTGAAGGGTTCAAGATATACCATGCACTTGTCTTCAACTTCAAATTAACGAATAACGAGACGAAATATGAAGCTCTAGCTAGAGGGCTCAGGCTTGCTCAGGCTCTCAAAATCAGCCGGGTCAGTATCAAATCTGACTTTAGCCTGATTGTTGGGCAGGTGACCGGTAATATGGAAGCAAGGGAAGAACGAATGGCGCAATATAAGGACCTAGTGCTTGCCTTGTTGAAGGGCTTCGAGGAATTCAAAATCGCCCAGATTCCCCGGGCGGAAAACGCGGACGCGGACCTCCTCTCCAAACTGACGCAGTATGCCCCCGAGCATGTTTCAAAACTTGCTCGGGTAGAAATCCTTGATCGTGCCAGCATCAAGAAACTGGAAGTCACCACTATAGCAGCGGCAGGCCAATCTGACCGGTCAAACACGATCGGGGCAGACGACGGTGGATGAGTGACCTTATGAAATATTTGACAGATGGAAGCTTGACAGAACAAGATGACCGGGCAAGAAAAGTAAAACTTAGGGCACCCCAGTTTCAAGTGATTAACGGAATGTTATATAAGAGGGCATTCGGGGGACCACTCTTGAGATGCCTGACCAACCGGGAAGTAGAGCGAGTCATAGCGGAAGTCCATGAAGGTATATGCGCGGCACATCAAATATCCCGTACCCTCTCCCAACGCATCATCTTGTTGGGGTATTACTGGCCAACAAGTGTCCAGGATTGTGAATGGTACGTTCAAAAATGCCGAACATGCCAAGTGTTCTACAAATTTCCGAGTAGACCAGCAACCTACTATCACCCCGTATCGAATGTCATCCCATTTGCTAGATTCGGGGTTGATATCGTTGGAGCATTCTCAGTCGCTCAAGAAAGGAAGAAGTTTGTAATCGTGGCCATCGATTACTTCACCAAATGGATCGAAAAAGAAGCATTGGCCAATATCACCACGCAACAATGCAAGAAATTCATTTAGAAAAACATCATCACAAGGTTTGGGGCTCCCATGAATCTCATCACCGACAACGGCCCGCAATTCCAAAATCCGAGATTCACTGAATACTTGGAGGGTTTTGGAATCAAACACAATCGCTCTTCGGTGGAATACCCCCAAGGCAATGGCCAAGTTCAAAATGCCAACCGAACGATTGTGGATGGTCTGAAGAAACGGCTAGGGGAGGCAGGAAACAAGTGGTTGGAAGAGCTTCCACACATCATATGGGCATTTCGGGTACCACCCAGGAGGGCTCATGGGGAAACTCCATTTTCCCTAACCTATGGATGTGAAGCAACGCTACCCATCGAGGCCGAATTCCCAACATTCCGGGAAACAAACTACAAACCCCAACAGAATGAGGAAGATCACCTGGCCGAACTCAACTTGGTTGAAGAACGAAGGATGTCTACGGAAGTAAAGATGAGCACATACCAACAAGTTGTTAAAAATATCATGACAACAAAGTTGGACCGTGATATTTTCAAGTCGGAGATGAGGTTTTACGAAGAAGGGAAGCTAGTAGACCGGGTGATGGGGGAAGCTGTCAAAAAATTGGGAATTCCCTTATCGAGTGAAAGCTATCATTCGCCCAGGAACCTACCGGTTAGAAACCCTAGACGGTATACTGGTAGAACGAACTCGGAATTCTCATCATCTCAGAAAATTCTACAAATGATTGTAATACTAGGCGAGGCCTACTTCTATTATCAATCGAATTGATGAAGTTCAACACTCTACCTGGTAGCAGAGGAAGTGATAGGTAAAACCTATCCTAGGAGGGCTTCCCGGGTGGATCGAATCCACTCGGATAAGCCAACTGAGACACAGGCCCGGACCTGACACGCTGGTTACTACACAGGTCTTGCTCAGTATAAAATAAAAATAATAATAAACCCGGAAGAGGGGCCCTAGAAGAGGGGTATGCCTGCAAGAGGGCTGGACCTGGAAGAAGGTTCGAACCGTACTTACACGGGCCCATGAGGTTTGACCGATATCGAGGATTCAGTCGAAACCGTCAAACTGATTGGGGATTAAAAGATGCCCATTAAAAGAAATAGAAAGGGACCGTTCACCGTGACGCATCCTACTTCGACCGGTTCGGATTCCCCCTTCTTAGGGAAGACTTGAACGGGGGGTGAGCTAAGGCCTTCCCGGGAGAGTAGAAATCAAAGGGCCATCAAAAGACTTAATCACCCGGAAGAGGGGGCCCTGGAAGAAGGGTGCATTTGAGCCTTAGAGAGGGTTTGAAACCATTCGACATGGTTAAATCTCTAGTATTCTTACCGGTTAAGAATACTTCAAAAATTTTGCATGTTACAGGTGCTTCCATCTACAACCTACCGGTGAAACAAAAAAAAGGGAATACCCCGGTTGGGTATTGATAGAACAGAACTTCGAAAGTTCGAGGCGAATCATCTAACCGGTCTCTCTGTGAAGAAGAGACATACCGGTTAAACTGGAGTTATTCATCAAAAGGGAGATATTCAAACGCAAAAATGTTGATGTTCTGCCGCCAGAAGTTAATCAGATCTAAGATGTGAAGAAATAATCGCATGTGCACCGGTTAAAATACCTATGAAGACACTCTAAGGAGCAGAAGCAAGATAGCAAACAAAAAGCATTCGAAGGAGCAATTATGACCGGGTAGAAAAACGAACATTCATTTGAACTATAAAAGTTGAATGTTAAATGTTTTCAAAATACACCGGGCATACCCGGGAAAATTTAGAGTTATTAAAGTTTTACAAAATGAAACAATCGGGCGCAGCCGGGCAGATCACTCTAGGGGGGAGTAGGCTCTTCCTCCGGAATTGGGGCCAAGCCGTAGGCAGCAACAGTGAAGTCCTGGTCTCTTTTCAGCAAGATTCGGTGGGAAGCAATCCAGTCCTTCTTTTGGCCACTCTTGAATCCAAAAGATCCAACGACGATACTCATTTTCCTTCCCTCAGGCTCCCGGTACAGAAACCTGAAGGATTCCATGGCGGCCTCCAAAGTTTCCGTCATCACCCGGGCAGCTTCAGCTTTATTTTCCTCCACCCAAGCAGCTACAAGCCCGTGGATGTTCTCGTCCTTCTTCGCCATCTCTTGCTTCACGTCAGAGACCTCGTCCATCAGCCGACCATTCTCCTCTTTTAGCCTGGTGATCTCAGCTCCCATAGAACCGGCCATACCTAACAGCTTGACCAGCTCATCTGTTTGGATTTTAAGAATGAGGGCCATCTCCTCATTCTCCTTCTTCAGCCGGGCCATTTCGGTTGGAGAGCCCATCCCCAGTTGTTCAGCTGTATGGGGACCAATCTCCCCTGCCTGCACATGTAACACCCCGGTTAGACTCTCATCAAGGGAAAAAGAAGATTTAGACCGGGATAATAGTATGCCTTACCTCCCTCAGCCTCATCCCGAGATTAATGAAGGCCTCTTCGATTGTCATGGAAGCCGGCTCAGAATCCGACCTCGCCCTCTTCTTAGCATAAGAAGAGTGCGTGGTGGCCACCTTCTTCGTTCGCCAGCTGGTCTTCTCCTTGCCCTTGGGAGGGCTCCTCCCCTTCGACCGGTTGTCTTGGGGTTTATCCTCGTCAAAAGTTTCCACGGTCTCTTGGTTGACCGGGAAAGTTTTGGCGGAGGCAGCTTGGGAGCCTTCGGTCTCTCCTGCCGGCTGATCGTTGGGGATGTCGAACTCCTCGAACTCCATGTCTGCAAAAAGCAGCAAAAATCACTAAGTATAAGAAACCACACCGGTCAAAGCTTAAAAAGGTACAAGGTTAATTAGAAGTACCTGGGTGGTTTTGGCCCTCAGCCTCTGCAGTGTTGCCCGGGGAGGGTACCCCGTGCCCCGCTGCTTCATGGGCTTGGGAGGTACCCTCACCACTCGGTTGGATCCTCCAAACCCAGCTCCTATAGTGGAACTTCCTCCCAGTGAAAGGATTCCCATGGAGGAGGATCTCCAGGCTCGCTTCGAGATCAGGGGAGGAGGCCGACACGGTATACTCGTGATTGAGAAGGTGATCGTTCCATTTCAAACCGGCCAATGGGGTGACATAGGGTGGGAATTCAATGAAAACAAACTTTTTCTTCCATCCCCAGTTACTTTGGGGGACGTCGGAAATGAATTTCCTACCGGCGCGACCTTTGAAGTACACAAAGCCTTCACAGCCGATCCCACTCGGTAGGACTTCGAAACAATAAAGCAAAAGACACAGGGAAGGTTCAATTATGAGATGAGAACAGATATCTACAAAGGAATGAAGATAACGGTGTGTGTTAGGAGTTAGCTCACCGTGCAAAAACCTAAACGCATGGCAGACTTCGGTCAGGAGGGGGCGAAGGGGAAAAACGATGCCCCCATCCAGATAAACAATATGGAACCCTATCCTATTCTCCTAGTGGGGTCCAACTATATTGGGCCAGTCATGTTCGTACTGAAGGACGTACCCATCCGGGAGCCTTCTACGAACTTTATTAAGGGCGATTTTGGATACGTGGGAGGAAATGTCAAGGACGTAATAACTGGGGAGTGGAAAGTAGCCGGCAGTATGGAGCCGCTCTTCCCACTCCTCCCAAGATTCATTGGCTGGATCATAGGGACCCGGTTCGTTGTCAACCGGTTCATCCCTCTTTACGGACATCTGACCGGGAACCTGATTAACAGGCTGCGGCTCAGGGACAGAAGAGTTAGGAACCTGACCGGGTAAGGAATAAGAAGAAAAGTACCCGGTCGAAGAAGAAGAGGTAGAGCCCTCAGATGAGGAGCCATCTGAGGACGAAATCCTATCGCTACCTAAGGAAGACATAACCGGGAAGAATTCAAAGAAGAGAAAGGAAGCTTACTTGACTCGGAAGGCTGGGAGGCGAAAGAAGAGAACTCGACTAGTGAAAGCTCTGGAGACTCAAGTCGTGAAAAGTGAGAGATGGAGAGGGGTGGAGCTCTTTATATAGGAGGAGAGAGGCCATAGGGAGTGATGTGGCTGTTTGAGAATACGCCGCGTCAGGCGGCGCAATGATAGCGCATGGGGGAGGCGAACGGGTAGGCTGACAACGCATCATTACTACGGTTGATGCGCAACACGTGTCAAAATTCAAAGTTTGAAATTCAAATTTTGAAATTTTCAGGCGGGAAAAGCCTAAAATTCGAATTTGAGGTCCTGTTTAAGTTTTTTACTTCCCGCTCATGACAAATTTCATGACCGCGAAGTGGAGGGCTTATTAATAGGTGTATTCCACCCAGGACCGGTTAAAAGAGAGGACTAAATAATTAACCGGTCAAACTACTTCATCGCCTCATTTAGTCCCGAATTTCGATAAACTTATCCCTCATAAATCACCAGGTGTGGTTTTTAGGGTTGGAAAGTGTCGGCAGAGAAGAATCCAAACGAGATTGGATCGTAGCAACCAAGATCTGTGGAGGATCGCTGGAGATACTCGAACAAAGGAATCCATCCAAGGCGCTACCTGACAAAGGAGTAATCTTCCTCACAAGAGGACGAGGCAGCTAAAGGACGAAGCCCATCACCTCCCACCGCCCGAGAACGTGCCTCAACGTGGCTGCATGATACTCTGTCCCCCTTAACTTAGTATAAATACTGCTGCAATCCTCAGAAGTAGGGATCCGAATTCATTTTCAAAAAACTCCCTTGTAAAAGCACCCGTGCATTCTCTGTTATAATATTAATTGGGCTACAGGTGTTTCAACCTAAAGTCCTCCCGGTCATATTTGCGCGTTTTTACCTTTTTACTTTCCGAATCAAGTAAACAATCCTAGACCCGGTCTAAAATAGTTTACCCGGTTAGGTAATTTACACCATCAATATATATCAATATATATATATATATACACACACACACACACACAGATATATATATATATATATATCTATATATATATATATATATATATATGTATATGTATATGTATATGTATATGTATATGTATATATATATATATATATATATATATAGACACACACACACACACACACACAAACAAGGAGTTAAATAAAAAATAGAATATGCTATATTAATACTTGTAGGAAACAACAAAAAAGTGTTTTTTGGACATAAAATAAAAATATCACATGTTTGTAACTTCTTAATGTGAGAAGTGTGGTTATTAGAATTAACAAGAGAAGACACTTAGGAGGACGGATGACCCAGACGCTGGTGAAGAGGCAAAGGATCAACAATAGAAAGATGAACTTGGCCCAAGGAACTACAAAAAACATATACTCCATTTTGTAATTCACCGCGTCCAATCTCCAAATTTAACGAACGGTATTGTATTACACCATAATTTTCATTAAAAAATATATGATTATTCCGAATACGAAATCTAATAGGGCTCAAATGACAGTTCAAGTTGTGAACAAGCAATACACTAAATAAAATAAGATAAGAAGCAAGTTTAACACTTCCTTGCTTATGGGCTTGAACCCGAGACCCACCCGGCAAGCTATTCCCACATGGAGAAATAGGTTTAATATCAAACATATGAGATTGTTGTTTAGTCATATGTTAGGATGCTCTACTATTAATTAACCATTCACACGAAGTACAACACATACTATTATATTGTTGGGATGTAGACGACTCAAATATTAACATGAGATGTGCCATTTGATCACTTAAACTACCAGAAGACAATGTATTAACTACATGTGCACCATCCAACCCATGGGTGGCGATGGTTGCAGAACCATTGTCGGGAGGACTGCTGGGCCAACAAGAATAAGTTTAGTACTTATAATCATCTAGGTGAGAGCATGTCCAATTTGTTCATCATCAAGACCTAACAAGAAATCTATTGTCTTTTTATGCTTAGAACGAGTGCAAATGACAGCATCCATGGCACATATGCACCCTCCGTTAGGATCTTTACAACCATAAAGTTGATTCTCTAGAGTGATAAACTGATTATAGTATGCAATAACACTATGTCCCTTTTATTTGGCGCAAAGTGTTCAACTCACACTTCAATTGATACATACGAGGTCCATGAGAACCCCTATACCTTTTCTTTAGATCCTCCCATAATTGATAGGCAACAATATGATTAATAATAATATGTTTGGTGGATTCATTAATAGTGTTACAAATCCAACTATAGATATGCAATGATAAGATTCCCAAACAGCAAGTTTGTTCTCATCCTCGATTGAGTTTTGGCACACCCATATGAGTTAAAAGTTTAGCCTTACCAAGACCACCAAGGGCATGACGAACATCTTTTTCCCAAACTTCATAATGATCACTACGAAGAACATACTTTGTTAGGGAATTACTAGGACCTTTAGACGGATGAAGATAATACATTGTTGATGGATCGTGAATTAGATGTTCCTTCTTCACTGACATTGTTTACCATGAACAAAAGAGAGGGCAACGGACTATGGTGGAGACCTCCATTTCGACGAACGAAACACAGCAACGACTCGCGGACTGATGATGAGCTGACACGCGATGGTTGCTGGACATGCCTTTCATGCCGTCGAACTATGGTGGCGGGACATGTGCAGAGACGAAGAACAACGATTCTAGGGTTACGTGACTCTTCAGGAAACCTCTGATACCATGTAGAATTTTGGAAAATAACTTCTTGCTCTATTATTATGCACAAGGTCAAATATATATACAACTAAACAAGTCGTAGGCCCAAACACAAACTACGGGCCTAAATACAATAAATTGCATTAGATAACAAATACACCGATAACATTCTGATTGATCACACGCCTTGAAAATTTATCCATTTAATAATATGCCTTTTATAATCATTTTTATAATCCCTTAATAAAAAATGAGACATAAAAAAAGAGACACAAAAAAATTAGATTTAATCTTTTCAAAATTATTGAGGTACATCGAATTGATTATTGGTTAAAAGTTGGGTTCGGGTCGGGTTCGGGTTTCGGGTTGAAATGTCGGGTTCGTGTCGGGTCAGGTTTTTGGCTTAAAAGGTTGGGTTTCGGGTCGGGTTCGGGTTTCGGTTTTAAAAGTCGGGTCGGGTTCGGGTATAGTACTATCCGACTCGAACCCGACCCGTTGCCATCCCTATCCCCAATCAAGAAGAAGAAGAAGAAGAAGAAGAAGAAGAAAGGAAGAGAAAGAAGAAGAAAGAAGAAAGGAGGAGGAGATCAAAAGAGGATGAAGAAGGAGAACAAGATAACGGAGAGGGGAACATTGACGAACACAGAGACGGATTGTCACCCGAGAGTGACTGTTTGGAAATTTTAAGGTACCCCGGAGTATATTTTGAAAAATAATGGGACCTGCGAGTTTTTATCACAAAATTGGGAGTACCTAGCAGCAATTTTTTGAAATTTTAATGGTGTAGATTAATTCTAAAAATATTTACGCTAAAGGCTATCGTTGGACAACCTTTTTTTTTATTAGCGTTAGCATTTTGAATAAAGTTTTAATGGTATAGATTAATTCTAAAAATATTTACATACGCTAAAGGGTATCCTTGGATAACCTTTTTAAAACACTAACGATAATCGCTAACGATGATCCCAAACAGAGTCTAAACAAATTGCATGATTGTTGGCCTTGAATGCAGTACCCCGTAACCATTTTGATGTGCCAAATAAGTCTTTCAAATGCTACTAACATCATTTGCAGGAAGAAACCAAACACCAAACCTCTATTAGCTTGTTTAGCATCTCCGAGATATACTCCTACGAGTTTAGAAATTATTGTGTAAAGGTAATAATATATTTTAATGATTTACTTATGCCCTTTCACTCAAAAATTAATTTTAAATGTCAAATATATTCTAAGTTGGGGTCATTTTGAAAACGGAACACGAAAAACGAGTTTTGGAAAATTTACACTGGCCTAACGGTACCAGGCTACCGTGTACACGGCACCAGGGTACCGCCGGTAGCCAAGTGAACGTACCGTGGCACGTTTCACTGAAGAGGTACACGGTACCCCCTACCGTGTAACGGTACCTAGGTACCGGACGGAAGGCTGAGACGGATGGTTACCCCCGTCCTAACCAGGTACCGC
>OOIL02003255.1:0-10409 GCA_900332095.2 Cuscuta campestris
AGAGTTTTTGTTGTCATGACCTCTTGGATCAAGCTCTGGACTTTCATGCTGAAATGCTATGCAGAAGCCATACAGCAAACAAAAACACTTGGAGTGCACTTGTCCAATGCTTGTGCAGGGGACGGCGAGTTGCAGAGGCAGAAACATTGCTTGACACAATGGTTCAGATGGGCGAGACCCCAACCAGGGAAATGTATTCCGCTGTGATTAATGGGTATCGCTTTGAGAACAATTCGATCAAGGCATCCCAGGTTTTACACAGAATGCAGCAAGATGGGTATGAGCCTGACTTCAACACCCACTGGGCTCTAATCTGCAATTTGAGCAGTTCCAGTGGTAAAAACAAATCTGAAGGATTTTTATCAAGATTTCTTTCTGATGTTGGATTTTCTCGGAATAACCCGAATGCGAAGAAGGGGTGATTTAAGAGCCCTTCTGTATCAAGATTGCGCACATGGGGTGCAAATTAGAAAATTTGAACATACATCTGAATTAGGACTAATAGAAAATATGTTTTTTTTTATTTTTGTAACTTCGAAATTTTGAAATCTGAGCTCTTGATAGTGTGAATATGCTTTTGAATATGTGTTTTGACAGAGACGTGTATATGTATCTTGATTCCAGTTTTGAAACCAATTTTGAATAGGTTTTAAATAATTACTTTTAGAACTTAACTCCAGATCACATGTTTTCAAACCAAATATTTTTCTTCTTACAGGTTATGTTCTTCAATTGAAGCCCCATGTTGGTTTTACTTGCAGAATTAAGACCATTCGTCTCCCATTTTTTATGCATTAGAATTGCAACAGAAAGGTCACGATTTTGAAACCTATCCTCAGCATTTTTTATTAAAAGTGCGCAAGAATTTTAAGGTTACGGACGCCAGAAAACTGGTGCCGGGCATAAAGAATACCATTGTCGAGATTATGTTTGAATGACTTACTAGCAGTGAAAAGCCGACCCCAAGATTTATTCTTGTTCAAACTGTTTTTGCTGCAAGTTTTTTTCATTTGAAACTTTTCCAAAGAGTTTGTGTGGATGCCCAGTCACTCCAAGTCCGTGATGTTTTGTCTTCAACCTTTGGAATAGTTTATTAGGGACTAATGTGACATGTTTTTATCTATAAAATAGATCTTGGCTCTAAAGTTTTTAAAATTTTATCAAACAGATTTTTGTTCATATTAAAAATGTGTTCATTGAAATCGGGACATAGAGATAATATGAAGAGCATCAACCAAAACCACGCAGTCATACGCCGAATATGACAAACCTCGCAATAATTGAAGTCACGTATGAGAAATGAAACATCAATGTAAGCAACAAGCATACCATATAACATTGAAAAACACAAAGAAGTTCGTTTCACACACTACATATCCAGCCACAAGAAATAGTGACTTCGAAAAAAACCATCCCAAATATTCGGGGGCTTTATTACAAAATTCTAAGCACAAACAAGGGACAGCCAAATGACTGACCTGCTGCAAGGAAACTGATCTTATGACACATGACGAGGGAAACGTAGAACACACTTTATTTAGTACTTGGTAGTTTTAATAACATGGCAAGAACAACCACATTATTGTGGACGCATGGCAAGACGCGAGTTATGTTTAATCGTCATAGTGCTTGCGATGGTGGCGATGGCGATGCTTGTGGCTATCCTCATCGTTTGAGTCATCATCACCCTGCCATTTTTATTTTAAAGTCTAGTCATAATCTAGGAGCTAAGAAGCAATTCACATTGTATAAGATTCAATGCTGCAGGAATATATATTAATTAAGTAGTTCTAAATTGAAATGGAACTAATGCAACTATACTTGTTCATGACATGATCATTCTTTGGGAAAAGATAATCTTCCTAGCTAAAGTCTGGAAGGCACATACCACATAACACATTCAACAAGTCATCTACACACTATATGTTGAGACATTGTTTCACCCATTATAAAAGGGGGTGAAAATGCAAATTTAAAGTAACTATGCTTATCCGTGACATAACTCGCATAAATTGAGAAAGGGCTATGGAAATGCTCACATATTTCTTGCGACCATAGCCTTCATCATCATCATCATCATCATCATGCCTCTGGTAGCTAGGCTTCTTGTAGTCGTCCTCCTCCTCCTCGGACCTTTTATAGCTCGGCCTATCATAAGTTGATCGCCCATGGCCTTCAATCTCATCATTCTTATAGCTTGAACGACCATAGCTGGGCTTTTCTTCACCATAGCCAACTCTCTCCTGCCCAGTCCTTCCTCCCCCATACCCATACCCGCTGTTCTCCTCCTGCCCGTAGCTTGGTTTCCTACCATAACTGCCCGATTCATATTCAGAACCAGGCTGCTCATACTCACTCTTCATTTCATACTCAGATTCGGGACGGCGCCCATAGGTTGATCCATATTCCGAGCCAGATCCGTAATTTGAGCTGGGATTTTTATCTTCATGCCGGCGTCCATGACCAGCTCCATATTCAGAAGAAGGATTATCATATTCGGCCTTACGGCCATACCCAGATTCGTATTCAGAGTTTGGCGGTTCGTACTCGCTCTTCCGGCCATAACCTGAACCATATTCAGTACCGGGACGTTCGCGCGCGCTATCCCTACCATACCCCGATCCATATTCAGAAGCGGGTCTCTCGTACTCTGGCTTGCGGCCATACCCGCCTTCGGATCCGAATCCGCCCGATCCATATTCAGAAGGGGGTCTCTCGTACTCCGGCTTGCGGCCATACCCGCCTTCAGATCCGAATCCGCCCTCTCCGAACTCAGATCCAACAACGGGGAGATTTATTCCAGATTGGAATCCATAGCTAGGGCGGGGATTGTCAGATCCGCCATACCCGGCCTCGGATGAGCCTCCATAAGAAGAAGGGGTGGGTCGGGGCTTGGGTCGGGCATAGCTCTTGTACTCGTTATCAAGAGCCTCGTCGGCATAGGCAGATGGTTCAGCAGAGGAGGCATAATGAGGACGCTCATAGTCAAAGCCGCCGGAGGAGGAGGAGATGGGATAGCAGGTCTCCTCCGATGGCGGAATCGGACGGCCGTATGCCACGGTAATGTCGTATCCACCGTCGTAGGGAGTCGGATCATACTCATCGAAGTCGTCGACGGCGTCGTCGCCGGTATGATGGCCTTTGGGGTAGTAAGACATTGTGGAAAGAGGAAAGGTTTGTTTTTTTTTCGCTGCTGCTGCGTTGGATAAAAGGTTTTCGACATTTTGAAATAACCATATTTATTTATTTACGAGTCAGAAAAGTTCTACCGACAGACGGGTGTCGTTTCAGTCTGATTCCGGAACTCCAGGAGTGCCTCTAAATTTCAACAATAGAGGGGATTTTTCAAGTTTAGTTCAACTTAATTTTTAAATTTATTACTCCCTTCGTTTCATTTTATAATGCCTGTTATAGATTACGATGTTTGACTAAAATTATTTTCAAATTATTATATATGACAAATGGTATATAGTTAAAAAAATTACATATTAAAATACTAAATCAAAAGATCTACAAAACTAGTAGTGACAATAATACTTTATTTTATCAAATTGCTAACAAAAATAAAAAAAGAAAGTAAATGAAGTTTGACCCTGTGAATAGTGGACATGCATTATAATTTGGGACAGAGGGAGTACTTATTTCTGTTAAAATTAGATTAGATAAGGCTAACTCAGATTTAATTAAATCAAATAAACTTTAATTAGATCAAATTCTTTTAAATTAAATTAGACAAATACATATATGTTAATTTATTTGGGTTGGCCCAAACATATTAATAATATTTGACACCTAACCCAGCGGCCCATTTACTCAAGCCCAACCTTTACTCCTTAATTTAATTAAGCTTGCCTTAATTATCACCCTAATATTCACTATATATTGAAGGGCTACCTTGAGTTGTTTTACCGTGCAAAAAAAATCCTTCCTCCCACCTCTTTGTGAGACTTCCGTGTGGGTTTCTTTTTCCCTTTTTGTGTGTTCACCTCTGTTCTTCTCCGTTCCTTTTGTTAGTGGGCATCATTTTTTTTTTAAAAAAAAAGAGAGGGTCCAGTGGGTTGTTTTTCAAAAGAGAGGGACGGTGGTCTGACATCTTGGGCGTCCTTCCTTTTTCCCGTCGTTTTTTCGTCAATTCGTCTCGGTCAGAGACGGAAGAGTGTGACTTCGGACCTGGGATCTATCTTCGTGCAATCATCGCCAGCGTCCTGAGACGGAATACGGCAGGCGACCGGCGAGAGAGCTTCACGAAGCAGACCCTGACGTGCTCCGGCGAGCGCAGAACCTCAGCGGCAGGACGAGTGGCAGAGCCGGACTCGCACCAATTGCTTCGTGCGATTGAAGGCAGAACTCCGTTGAAGGAATTCGAAGCTCCGACGTATCCCAGCTGCCAGAACCGAATTGCTGCCAAAATTCTTCCATGGAGTTGGTAAGTCGAATCTAGGCATTAGATTCGCCCAGGTACACAACTCTTTATCCCTTTGCTTTCGTAGCATTTTTAGGGTTGTTTAATTCCGCTGCATTATTTCCAATTGCCTAATTCCACTA
Organism: Cuscuta campestris; assembly: GCA_900332095.2. Taxonomy (NCBI): domain Eukaryota; kingdom Viridiplantae; phylum Streptophyta; class Magnoliopsida; order Solanales; family Convolvulaceae; genus Cuscuta; species Cuscuta campestris. The sequence goes on from OOIL02003255.1 coordinate 4,546, forward strand.
GTTTGTGCTCGTGTGAAAGAACAACGGGATTGAGTGAGCAATTTTGCTAACATAATAATCTTGGGTTGTTCGTGCAATTGCTTCACACACGTGAGCCAAATTATGAAAATTTAGGCCATATTCTACGTGCATCTGTGTTGCTGATTTTTTCAGTTTTTATTCTCTTTTGTGGGTTTTTTTCCTCCTTTGTGGTGATTTTTTGATTATTTTTCTCCTGTGTGGATATGACTACTATGAATCAGTATGCTTTGACTCCTTTTAATGGAAAAATTGATTTTAGTATTTGGAAACAAAAATTGAAGTGTGTTCTTGTTCATCAAAAAGTTTATAGGGCTGTTAGTGATTCATATCTAGAAACAGACGCTAAAGAGAAAAGAGTTGAAATGAATGAAATTGCTTGTTCCATAATCTACTTAAACTTAACTCACTGTGTGATCAGAAAAGTTGGTATTTTGGAATGTGCTAAAGATCTTTGGAATAAACTTGATGAACTTTATACTGAAACTTCTTTGCCAAATAAGATTTTCTTACTTGAAAAATTTTTCAAGTTTAGATTGGATATGTCTAAGGACATAGAAGAAAATCTAGATGTTTTCACCAAACTGATTTCTGATATTAAATTAACCGGTGATAAACATATTGATGACTACACCCCTATTGCTCTTTTGAATGCTATTCCTGATTCCTACAGTGATGTTAAATCTGCAATTAAGTATGGTAGGGATAAAATTTCTCTTGATGTTGTTGTGAATGGTCTCAAGAGTAAGGAATTAGAGTTGAAAAATTCTAAGAGTGATAAAAATTCTGGGGAGGTTATGCATGTGAGGGGTAGAACTTTGAATAAGTTTCAAAACCATAAACATGCTAACAATGATAACTCAAATGTGAGAAAATTCAACCAGAGAAGGGGTAAGTCTAGATCCAAGTCTAAAACAAGAAAATGTTATAATTGCAATGAATATGGTCACCTTAGTAATAGTTGTTCTAAGCCTAAGAAAATTCAGCAANAATTAGAGTTGAAAAATTCTAAGAGTGATAAAAATTCTGGGGAGGTTATGCATGTGAGGGGTAGAACTTTGAATAAGTTTCAAAACCATAAACATGCTAACAATGATAACTCAAATGTGAGAAAATTCAACCAGAGAAGGGGTAAGTCTAGATCCAAGTCTAAAACAAGAAAATGTTATAATTGCAATGAATATGGTCACCTTAGTAATAGTTGTTCTAAGCCTAAGAAAATTCAGCAAAAAGATCATGTTAATATGGCTACTGAATCAAACAACTTTGGTGATGTGTTAATGATCAAAGATTATGCTTATTTGAACTCTGTGCTATCGGATTTGTAACGCCACAAAATATGGCCAAAAATTTATTATAAAACAAAAGTAATTTTTGTCCAATAAGAAATATTTATACGTTTGACCAAAAATAAATGGATTTTCATAATAATGACTTTTTGTTAAAAAGTTATTTTTATGGATATGTCTCGAAGAGACGAATCCAACGGTACATTTTATGAACCAATCTGATTTATAGATTTCAAGTTATGTCAATTTTAAATATTAAAATTTGTAACTTTGACCCATAAAAATAAACTCAATTCAAAAGTGATTTCATAAAATTAGAATTCATAATTTTGACACTTGACAACACCATATTTATCATTTGGATTTAATCCATATGTTTATATCTCATTCATATTCTTAAATTAATTTATGACTCACCCGGACACTGAGAAAAATAAAATTTCTCAGAAAAATATTTTGATTACGTCAAAATTCTAGTTTTGACAGTCTGATTCCGAAAATACAACCCGTTTTCAATTCGGAGCAGTTTTGGCGAAAAAGCGCGTACCGTTGTAGTCAGTTTATCAGTTACGGAGTAGGAGAATATTTTAAAATCCCTACTCAATCACGTATTCAGCCCATGATCTCCACTAGCCACCTCAATCTTCACAAAGTCACCCCAAACCTCCTATCCTACATAGTTTCCAAATCATGAGTTCCAAACGCAGCATCAACTTCTACGTAAGTTCTGTAATTTTCCATCCATTATCTCGAAATACTTTCTGAACCAAAGTTGTAGCCCCGAACAATACGATTCCAGCCCAACAAACGGCTCACGATTTCGTTAAGTAACAAAGAAGATATGGCCAAAATATCGGGACTGCGCCAGTGGTGGCGAGCTCCTCGGGTTGGCATATCTGTTCTTCACCAAATTCATATTATTTCATTCCAAATACCTACCATAAACTCTCTAACAATTATTAGGAACATCCGGAAGGTATCGTAGAGAGGGTTCGGCGTTGGAATGTTGAAATTAGTGAGTTAATCGTCGGAATCGTGTTCATCGACATAGCCGAAATTCTGGACAGCAACTTTCCCTTGACTTCAGGTCTGATTTACGCTATCTTACATCTGTTAAATCGAAATACTTTCTATACAAAAGTAATAGCCTTACATCTTAGGAATCTAAGAATCAAACGGTTTGCAATTCCGTGAAGAAACGATGGAGATATGCCCAAAATACCGCAGGCTGTCCAGTTGTGATGGAAATGACAAAATTGGCAAATTTCAATGTTGTTTCCACTCCCTCTCATCCGTAAGGTTTCGGCCAATGATTTCCAGGTCTGTACCTTTGCGTTAGACTTGTCGAATCATTCATCACATGCGTACATGAACATATATGTTAATCCAATTGTTGAAATCATTCCAAAATATATATGTGACGCATATATAAGTCATCTTTGTGCTAAGACCATAATACACCAAAATCATAAAGTTAATATATATATATATATATATATATACATAAGTATATATAAACATTTGAAATCAACCCAAAAATATGTATATATTAATCAAAGGTGTTTAAAAGACTTAAAGAAGTATTTTTGGACACTCAAAATATCAAGAGATAGATTCGCAGACCCAAACGGTCGACGCAAACGGTTGACCGTCGTATTAAACTTTGAAACGGACCACGACTGTCAGCAAAACGGTCGACCGCCGGTGGCTGACGGTCGACCGCCGCCCGTCCAGCCGAAGTCCACCATCCACAGCCAGTCAACAACGGTCGACCGCCTGTCAACCACGGTCGACCGTCACGGTGATCCGCCAAATCCGACCTGCTGAAGATCAAGGTCGACCGTCCCGCCAAACGGTCAACCGTTCCAAGCCCCGTAACTTATTTAAATGATATTTTAATCATGTTTGATCCAAATAAACTAATGCATGATTATATATTCATATTGTTTGCAAATTGTTCATATCATGTCATTCATTTCATCATTTATATTGAGCATATCACAACATGTGCATGCGTAAGAGATCATGCGTAATTGCGTCTCTTATAGCCATATCACAACATATGCATGTGTAAGAGATCATGCGTAATTGCGTCTCTTATAGCTGTGATTGTGCGGGACTTAGCAGTCCGACATCACCGACCGGGCTTAGTGTATGTACATGGTACTTAGGTTTTCGAGTACCACCCCTATTTATGCGTGAGTTCGTCGTACCAAATGGGCGAATCTCATAGCTCAAGGCTCGTCCTTGCGACTTAGAATCATGCATCATGTTATCATCATCAAGTACATCGATTACATAGGTGTCATGTAATCATCATCAAGAACAAGTAAATTGATTACATAAGTATCATGTAATCATCCTCACAAGCAAATTGATTAAATGTGCTATCATGTAATTATCCTTAAATATTTATCATCATGAATCATCAAATTGACCATATGATACAATGTGCCATTTCATGAATATTATTATACATTTGTGGACGTATATATATGTATATGTATACGTCTGTGAATCATTCTACAATTCTAGCGTGGTACCACTCAGCGGTTTCACTGAGCGTGTAGTTTGTATTTTTCATTGACTACACGTAGGTAACAAGAAGACAATGATGGAACCATTCCCGGAGGGCATTGAGTCAGAGGAGATGCAAGGATGGCAGGCAAATGTTTGATCATCAGATTTTAAAATGTGTCATGATTTGATTATTATTGTACTTCCGCATTACTCTGAAAATATTTTTAAATGAGTCGCGATCCAGAGTCTGTAAATTTAACATTTATAAGTAATTGTCATTTTCAAATGTCAAGAGAAATTTTTATTTAACTCTCGTTTCACCGTAATTCGTGTAATTCTGGGTTATACGGATTAGGGTGTTACAGGATTATCTGTGTGAATCTGATTGGCTAGTTGATTCTGGTTGCACCTTTCATATGTCACCATTTAAAAACCTTTTTTCAAACTATCAAGAGATTGATAATGGTATTGTATCCATGGCTAATGAAAAGAAATGCAAAGTTTTTGGAATTGGAGATATGTGTCTTAAATTTGACTCTGGATCTATTGTGAACTTAAAGAATGTTAGACATGTGCCTGATTTGTCCTATAATTTGCTTTCTTGTGCATCTCTTGAAAATGAGGGTTTTGAGGGAAAATGGGGAAAAGGTGTTATGAAGGTCATGAAGGGTTCAATCGTTGTTTTCAAAGCTGAAAAGAAAAATAATTTGTATGTGTTCAAAGCTGAACCTGTTTGTGAGCATGCAAATTCTGTGGTTGATAATTCTGTTCTATGGCATAAACGGTTGGGTCACGTGAGTAATAAAGGACTTGAAATATTGCATAAAAATGAACACTTGGGTAGTGATAAGCTTATGCATGTTCCCTTTTGTGAATCTTGTGTGCTTGGAAAACAAACCCGCGTTAGTTTTCCTAATCCAAATCCCATTACTCGAACTAAGTGTTCTGATGTGCTTGAATATTTGCATGCTGATGTGTGGGGTCCCGCAAGTGTTTCAACTCACAGAGGGAACCAATATTTTCTTTCCATAATTGATGATTATTCTAGGAAAGTTTGGGTCCTACTTTTGAAACAAAAATCTGAAGTTTTTGATAAATTTAAAAACTGGAAAGTTTTGACTGAGAACCAAACTGGAAAGAAAATAAAAACACTTAGGACAGATAATGGCCTTGAATTTTGCAACAAACAACTTGATACTTTGTGTGTTACTTGGGGTATTAAAAGACACAAAACTGTTCCTTACACGCCTCAACAAAATGGGATTGCTGAGAGGATGAACAGAACTCTTTTAGAGAGGGTGAGGGCTATGTTAGCTACTTCTGGACTTTCTAAAAAATTTTGGGGTGAAGCTGTTTGCACTGCTGCTTATTTGATTAATAGGTCTCCATCTATACCTTTAGGAGGGAATTGCCTAGAAGTTGCTTTCTCGGGTAAACCCCTAGATTTATCAAACCTCCGTGTGTTTGGTTGTCCTGGTTATGTGCATCAAATGAATGATAAACTTGAACCAAGATCTAAACTATGTGTTTTCTTGGGGTATCCTGACGGGGTAAAGGGTTATAGGTTGTGGGTAAAAGGCGAACCAGGTTTCAAAATTGTGATAAGTAGAAATGTTGTTTTCAATGAAAATAATTTTCCTTGTTTGTCCTTGCCTATTCCCAATGTTGAAAATGTGGCTCCAAATGAGGTGGAGCAATTGCCTGTTATCATTCCTACTGATTTGCATGTAGAAACTAATGAACATGTTGATTCACACACTAATGAAGATCAGACTATTTCTAATGAGGTGGAGCATGATAGTGTAAAATCACATGTTGAAAATGATTTGCATGACTATCAACTTGCTAGGGATAGAAATAGAAGAACCATTAGCAAACCTGCGAGATATGTTGATGACTGTAATATGTCTGAGTTTGCTTTTCATGTGTTTGAATCCCTTGAGTGTGATGAACCTAAGACTTATCGTGAAGCATTAGAATCTAAATGTTCTGAAAAATGGGTTAGTGCTATGAAATGTGAGATGGAATCCCTTCGTG
>OOIL02003255.1:10521-48859 GCA_900332095.2 Cuscuta campestris
TGAAAATGTTAGGTTTAAGGCTAGACTTGTGGCTAAGGGATTTACTCAAAAGGAGGGAATAGATTATGTAGAAATTTTTTCTCCTGTTGTCAAGTTCACCACAATTAGAATCATGTTGTCTTTAGTTGCTCAGTATAATTGGGAATTAAAACAAATGGATGTGACTACTGCTTTCTTACATGGTGATCTTGATAAAAATATTTATATGTGTTAGTCGGTTTAGTCGTTGTGCCCACGCCTTAGAGGGGGGGTGAATAAGGCGTTTGAAAATCTTTTCGGAGTTTGATAAAAACGGTGTTGGCAAATGCGGAAGCAATATATAAAACGCAGAAATAAAAGCGTAAATAAAATGTACACCGATTTTATACTGGTTCGGGAACTCCCTACTCCAGTACCTCGAGGCTCCTCCTCAAGGATTTCCGAATCCACTAAGTTCCGGCCTCTTGAACTCCGTCAAAGCACCGCACTAGTTTGGCAAACAACCCTTGCCAATAGGATTCACTCCGAGATTTCAACACGGCTATCTCGAACCGTTTACAATGAAGATTTAACGGCTATCTTCTACCGCTCCCCCAAGGATTTCAAAGGCTATCCTTGAACCTCTATCCAAGGATGTATATGGCTACCCTTAACCGTTACAACGTGAGAATTTAACGGCTATTCTCGACCGTAAGAAGGTGTGTTTGAAGAACACAAACAAAGGTTCTACACAACGGCTAGAATATAAAAATGAAGAATAAAACTTAGCCGGTGTAGAAGGAAAGTATACTCTCTCAAAAATACAATTCAAACTTATGAATATGAGAGTATATAACTTAGAAACACAAGCTCAAAGTGTGTGTATAAAAATCAGGAACTTTAAGGCTCTTAAAATAGCCAAAATATAGAAAATAATTAATAAAGGAGTGAACACACTTAGAATATTAAATTAGAATGTTTGGAGCTTTTTTTCTTAAAAAATATGAAGGATTAGGCTTGTATTTATAGTGGAAGATGTTAATTAGCCGTGGGGAGGTGATTAGGGTTGATTTAATTCAAAATTGTCAATCAGGAACAGTGCTGTAACGGATCCGGTACCCTTCACGGTAGGGGGGTCCGTGTCATCCGGTACCTGGGTACCGTGCCACGGTACGGCCTACCGTTTGGGGGTACCATATATGCCAAAACTTTGGTTCGCTACTGGCGGTACCTTCTTAGGACGGGGTGGCCTACCGTCCGTGCCTCCCGTACAGTACCTGGGTACCGTTACACGGTATGGGGGTACCGTGTAGGCGGTATACCCTACCGTTTGGGGTACTGCTAGGGGTACCGTGCCACTGTCTTGATTTTTCCAAAATTCCCTTAATCCTTCTTGTTTGAGTTTAAAACCTTTTAGATATTTAAAAATGTTTATGGGATGGTTTTAAACATATTTTGTGAGTGCGTTTGAGCTTGTGAATATAGGTATATAAAGTCATATTCTTACATTGGTTTCAACCTATATTCTATGCTAGTTTAGTGTTTCGACTTCATTCTTGAGAACCGAATCTTAATGGATTCTTGTTGTACCTGAAACACTTAAGCAAATGTCAAGCTCTTAAATTGTTTGTTAACATCAAAACATGAGACTTAGCAAACCAAGGCTAACAATCTCCCCCTTTTTGATGTTGACAAACAATATACTTCAAAGTGAGTTAGGCGGGAGTATAAAAATGAAGCAAGCAAGCTCCCCCTAAGAATAAGCATATTTAAAATACTCACTTTGAACTTTTTCCTGTGTTTATTAAAACTTTAAGTTTGATGCAAATAGTTTCACAAGAATGCACTCAAGTCAAGTTGCATATGCACCACTTTGAAGTATACATTTTCTCCCCCTTTTGTCAAAATCAAAAAGGGCATTTTGAAAATTTTTAACCATGTATAACTTCTTGAAACCCTCCCCCTATCAACATGAATTAAATAAAAAATGATAGTCGAGATCATTGGGCAAAAGGTGCATTTACAACGAAACTCCCCCTAAAAAATAAAAAACACCCCCTAAAATGATGCAAGTTTAAAAACTTTAATTTTTTCAGAGATTTTTAGGGATTATTAAAAAAACATGATTTTAAAGATGAATTAAAAAAAACATTATTTAATCATGCAAACCAAGGCTAAAGTAAATAAAAGCACATATGGGATAAGGTTTTATTTTTGAAAATAATTAAAACCAAACAAAATATCTTATCCCAATAAGTGAGAAGAACTTACCTTGGCTTATGCCGCTCTTTCTTCAGCTTTGAATATACTTCTTTCCTCTTCACATATTTCTTCCATTTGAGGAAATCCGTATACTTCATTCTCATTGCCTTCTCTTCATCTTCCTCGTCATTTGACTCTTCCGAGGAGCTTGAGTCACTTGAATCATCACTTGATTCACTAGACGATTCTTTTGAAGCTTTGAAGGCGTTGGTAAGTTTGGGATTCTCACGCATTTCTTCCTCTTTGATCTTTCTCAACAAAAGTTCGTGAGAATACAAGGAAGACCAAATGTGGGCGGTTTCGGCCTTATCACATTTGGGTAATAAATCTACGATACTACTATGCCATTCTTTAGGTAAAGAAAATAGAATTTTTGTATTAAGCTCGGAAGTAGTATACGTCTTACCCAACTTACTCAACTTATTGACAATCTCGTTGAACCTCTTGTTCATGTCTTGGATTGTCTCACATGACCCTTTCTTGAAAGATTCATATTCCGAATTCCCAAGGGCTAACATGGTTTGTTTTGTTGAGGTGTCTCCTTCATGTGTCTCCTAAAAAGGAAATTTAATTTTGAAAGCTAGAGATATGGGAAATTTCCAACCTTAATTCGCCGCTATCGAAAACGAGAAAGACATTGTTATCAAAATCGAAGGAGATGAAGATGGGAAAATTCTGTCTCAACACATCAAAATCCTCTTATCTTCGCATCCAACTCTATGTCTCCTTCCCATGGGGCAACGCGAAAGTCGTGTTTCTAGCACTTGATCCGGATCATCGACAATGACGACCGAGGAATATGTTTTCTATTCATAACCCATGCTCACCGTTTAATTTCCTATACGTTCCTCTGCAACAAAATTTGGTGAAGTTTCCAGCGGTGGATTGGTCTCTGTTTTGCTATTATTCATAATCACTACCTATATACATAGTATATGTCTCTCTCACCAAACACCTTCTAATCAGATTTCGGAACTCATGTCATCTTCTCTCAAATTTAAAAAAAAACTTATGTCTTATCACATCTCCAAAACTCACCAAACGAGCCTAAGTCATAATCCACAATTATCCATGACGACTAGTGTGATCATGTTATATTAATAATTGTGAGAAAGAATACATTATATTACATGTTGATAACATGTGTAAGAGTTAAAAAATATATATAGTCACAATTGAAAGTCTCAACCACCGGAGTTGGATTTAACACACTAGAAGTTGGTTTGTATAAAGAATGTAAATATGAAAGAAAAAAAATTGTACAAAAGAATGTAGATATGAAATTAGCTGCCCGGTGCCAACTTGAGGGAAATGGATAACTCACAATTATCCTCGAAGTTGTTTTTGATTAATTCCAGACCAAATTTGTTGGGCTGAGACTCTCAAACAGAATTAGCTTTCTCAAAGTTGATGCATCACGCCACCAAAGATTAATTAATGCTTAATATTGAATTACAAGGTGGCTCAATAGTATGGGATGAATCACACAAAGTAAATATTCTAGAAGAGAATAACAAGATATGTAACTAATTCGCTAAATTTTATATATTGGAAGAAAAAAAACATCTCATAGTTGAAGATTTATAACTATCACCATGTTATAAAGTGTATGTAAAACCTCATGTCTAGAATGAAATGTTCCCAACAAATAATTGTTGAACGAAGAAAATGAAAACAAATATTATGGGTTGAACCATTAGGATTAACTCTAAACCAAAGTATTTTGGTGAATACACATAATTTGAACCAAATGAAAAAAAACTTATAAATTATAAGCTACTTAATGAACTTACGCAACTAGTAATAAATATCATGTTGAGTAGTGGTTCATAAGAAAGAATTTTTGAATTAGACAAGTTTTTTTTCGAGTAGTTACCATATAAGAAAAAAAAATTACCATATATTTAGACTATGTGAGAGATAACTATCTAATAAGTTATCTTTAGGAAAATCTATGTAATAGACAAGTGAAGTAGCCGACGTTAGATGAAATTTGAAGAAAGTAGCTTCTAAAGGTTACTTTTAAGAATTTAAAAGTTTTGATAATTATGATACTTTTTGGTGAGATTAATTTTCTAAAAACTTATTATTTAATACAAAAACAAATTGTGTATATGAATCAACTAAACGAGGGTTGCTCAAAACAAAAAAAAATATTGCAAAGGGGTTCCAACTACGCTCTTTTAGATTGGTGATGCTAATATCTTAAGTGGTAAGTGACTGTGCAAAAAAACTATATAAAGTAACTTCAAGAATAATTTCAGGTAAGCTTGAAATTAAATTTGTTCAATCCATGCGAGAACAGGGTATATTGTAGCACTAAGGTAAGGTGTGAAATTGGTGGCCTAGTGGCATCGTTAAAAAAAACTTTATCTAGTATTCAATTGAGTCGGTGAATACTGAAATGACAACCAAATTCAGAAGGGGCTGCAGACTCTGACGAATGAGGGTGTTTTATTTCAAGGTCAGACGAGGATGACAATATGAGGTTATGGGTAACAAAAGGAAAAAAAAACAATATGTTTCCTCTTTACAAAAGGGGGTTAAGAAATAAAGTTTGTAAAAGGTTATCTTATTCAAGGTAAATTGTTACTTTCATAAAAATAATTATTTTTAGATTGTGTGTTAATCTTTTAGGTAAACGGCGTAGTGATTAAGTCACTTAAACATTTTCACTAGAGAACTTTTGATAAATGATCATTTTGCACACACAAAAAAAAGAAGAAGAAAATACGTGTCGTATCCAAAAAAAGGTGAAACGTAATGCCGTGAAGTATACCCTAGGATTTAGTTTTAATTACGTAACAAATCGTAATTTTAATTTTTGTTTAAATTAAAAATTTAAAAAAAGATAACAAAAATGTCAGTGCTAAAATTAATTGATTTTCAAAGTTAAATTTGGTGGGAAAAATTCATATTCAAATTGAAAGTCCTGACAAGACGAGTTCAAAAGCGTATTCCGCGTGCGTGACCCGTGACACATAGACACATAGTTGGTCGAGTTGGGAATTATGTTTTAAAAGTTGTCATCAAAATAAATGTTATAGTTCAGTAATTTTATAATAGAACTTTTAATAACAAAATAAGAAATTTCCACCCCTAAATGTGAAACCATCACGGAGTGATACTTTCCAAGTCAAAGGCCCATTTACCAGATTTTCACCAATTTAGTTAGCACTCCTCATCGTATCATCTTCTCCTCGTTTCTTCGTTATTCAGATTTGCCAGGGAGAAACACCGGAGTATTCTCCAAATATTCTACAACCGGGTATTAATAAGAATTATCATGTCCTGTAAGGAAACTATTGTGGCCCGTTGTGAAGGGAGATGTCTTTGAGTTTACAACATGGTTTGACTTGCCAGCAAGTCAAGGCCGAGCATTGGGTACCGTCTAAAATGTTACATCTGCCTTCTATCCTCGAGCGAAAATGGGTGGATCACGATAGATTTCGTAATTGGCTTCGGGTACCAAGCTAAATGTGAGCACAATCTTCCACCCTCATGGCGGAAGTTGGTCTTGTAGCGTATTAGTTGGAGCTACCCCCTGAACTAAACAAGATTCATAGTGTGTCTCACGTCTCTATGTTGCGATGTTACCGATTAGATCTGACCCATCAGTTACCCGAGGGAACAATCACTTTGGACGATAACTTGACTTATGAGGAGGAACCTATGCAGATCCTATCATGAGAGATGAAACAATTGAGAAATAAGCGGGTGCCTTTGGTCGAAGTCCTGTGGCGCAACCATGCTGTTGAAGAAACCACGTGGGAGACTGGGATTCCATGAGAGTTCGGTATCCTCACCTTTCTGGTGACAATGACTCAGATAATTTCGAGGACGAAATTCTTTTAAGGGGGAGTGAAATGTAACGTCCCGAAACTCGGCTTAGTATTTTAATTAATTTGTAGAATTAATTAATTATTGGGCCGATCAATACGAAGATTATTTTCTAATTTGCATAATTAATATGGGGGTTGACCTACGTTGTACGACACGCTGTTCTGAACCCGACCGCGCAAATGGATTGAGAATCGGACTTACAGGGCCCAAGATACAACTACCGAATGAGGTAATTGGGCCTAAATTTATCCTAACCAGTTAGGAAGTGTAAACTGGACCTTAAAATTTAATTAAATTTAGGAAAAATTACCCAAAATAATCCCAACTTTACCCTGTCTTTCAAAAATAATCCCACCTTTCACTGTGATGCATAATAATCCAAACTTTATTGAAATTTGCCAGTTTTGGGTCGCCGTTAAGTTTCTAACGGAGAGTTAACGGAAATGCCCGTTTTAGGCAACAAAATGAAAGTTGGGATTATTTTTGATGAATTTTTGTTTTTTAGTTTTTTTTTTTGAAATTTTTATTTAAATTTTTTGAATTACTTTCAACCTCCATTTATTTTTCTTTTTTAAAGATTATTCTTACCTTAGAAAAACAATAGATATAAAAAATAATGAAAATGAGAAAAATAACTAAAACCATACAAAATTAATCAAATAAATAATGTAATCAATAAGAAGTGATATGTTAATACTTTGTATAATGCGTAAAATATTAAAACCCACCCGTATACTTTTATTTTACTTTTACCAATTTCAAGTTAGTTTCCATTGATTACCTTATTTATTTTATTATTTTTGTCATTTTAGTTACATTTGTTATTTTTGTCATTTTTTATATTTATTATTTTTATTTTTTAAACTAAGACTAATCTTTAAAAAAGGAAAAAGAAATGATGATGGAGGTAGAAAGTAATTTAAAAAATTTAAATGAAAAATTTAAAAAAAATAAAAAAAAATGAAAATTCATCAAAAATAATCCCAACTTTCATTTTGTTGCCTAAAACAGGCATTTCCGTTAACCCTCCGTTAGAAATTTAACGGCGACCCAAAACTGGCAAATTTCAGTAAAGTTGGGATTATTGTGCATCACAGTGAAAGGTGGGATTATTTTTGAAAGACCGGCTAAAGTTGGGATTATTTTGGTTAATTTTTCATTAAATTTATATTAAATAGGGAGTGGGGGAGTTACGAGACTTAAGCACTTCGTCCGTTTCGCCTCTGTTCGCCGTCCGTCTGCCAGGGAGAGCCAGCAGCCGCAGCAACCGTCGAGAACCTTCGCCGCTGTCGTCGCCGTCGACGCTAGGGATTCTGACCGACGTCCTCGCCTCGTCCCTCCGTCACGCGCAGCAGGCCGGCGAAACCAGGGAAGAGTTGCAGCGGCGAATTCACTCCGATTCAAGTTCAATTCGTCGTTTTTCGAGGGGATTTGTGGTTTCTATACCTTCTGTTAGCGTTAATTCGTAGATTAGAACTTCCTTAGCGTATAATCTTTCAATTTGAATGAGAATTGTGAATGTTGTGTTGAAATTATGAAATTTGTGTTGGGGGGGCTGTTTTCCGTCATCTCCTCCGGCGACCGCCGGCAACGGCGGCGGCGAGGTGGCCGGAATAGGGCAGCATCTAGATTTGGACAAATTGGATCCAATTGGAACTAATTGGGTCCAAACGGGTTCAATCGGGTTCAATTGGGCTATTTAGATTCAATTGGGTGCAATTGGATGTGATTGAACTATTTTGGGTTAATTGATGTACTGTTCGGGTTGCTGTGAACCACCCATCGGGGCTGTTTGGTCTGGCTTTGGGTTTGGGCAGCCGGGGCGGCTACCGGCGGGGGTGCTGGGGTTGTTCCGGTGACGATGGGGACTGCTCCGGCGGGGGCAGCGGGCCCGAGGATTGATTCCTTAGTCTCGATTCCGCGCAGGTAAGTTGGGTTAATTGTAATTCAGTTTGTTGATTATGCATGACGGTAATCGTGGGTCTTCGGCCCGGATAGGCCGCTACGTGATTTGTTGTGAATTGTGAACTGAGATTTAAATTAAACTGATGTTATTGGTGAATATTGTGGATTATGAATAATATATGAGAAATAGGCCACCTAGTCTAATTAGGCGTACCTGAATTGGATTGACTGATTGAATCACCCATAGGATATGGTTAGGAAATTGGCCATTGCGGGGCGTCGTCGCACCCCCGGTGGTCTTGGGTTAAAAACGTACGTACGGAAGTCCGCGACCTGTCTTGGCATCGTAGGGACAGGGGCTTCAACCCGCCCAAAGTGAATCTCCTTTGGGTTTCTGAGCTGGCCTTTTTATAGCATCGCTTGGGGTGCCATGACTCAAAGTAGTTGATGTGGAATAAAATAAGGACATGATGTTCAAATGAAAGGTGTTAATATAAATATGTTTATTTAAGCTATTTTTTTTCCTCCGTGATCACATGCTGTTGTGGATTGTATGTTAATGTGGTGCTATTTTGTGAGTTTAATGCTGGCTTAGGTATATTTTCACTCAGCGTTTCGCTGAGCGTGTAGTCGTTGTTGTTTGACTGCACGCAGGTAGGAACACGGAATTTGATGGGCAACCCGGAGGGCAGTGAAGTGGTGGTGGCGTGGATGGCTCTTGTTTACTTTAGTAATTAAACTACATTATTTTATTTGATTATATGGATTGTTGGACGTTACTTTGGTTTAATTATGCTTCCGCGACTTTTGGACTTGTTTTATTACTCCGATAAATTTTGGTTTAGCTTTAAACTCTCATGGATGAATTTATGATTTATTCAGTTGGTTATTTTTAAAAAAAAAAAAATTATGCATGCGAATACCAATTTAGTAACAACTCGGTTCGCTAACCCGTTGGTTTGGGTTACGCGGGTTGGGGTGTTATATCTTTAGCCGTTTTGCAAGAGCAAACACGTGCGAATTCGTCGGGACCAAGAGAACAATGTAAAATGTTAATTGCCTTTGCATTCATTGATAGCTTCCTCTTGTCTTCCGAAGACAAACCTGCAAAATCACCACTACTCGGCACAAATGGCCCGTGAAGTATATTCAACCATAAATCAAAATCAATTGATTGAATAAAATATTCCATCCGCATTTTCCAATAAGAATAGTTTTGACCATTGAAAAACGGAGGGCAGTGGAAGCTTTGGGAATCCATTTGGGCCATATTTCAATAAATTTGAATTTTAAAAAATTAGGGAACATAAAGTTTTCAGATTTAAAAATTCAAATTTAAAAAGGACACAACAAGTGGATCTTTGTCGTAGATGCGGTTGAGCACTTTTAACTACGAAACCACTCTGATACCAATTGTTAGTCGGTTTAGTCGTTGTGCCCACGCCTTAGAGGGGGGGTGAATAAGGCGTTTGAAAATCTTTTCGGAGTTTGATAAAAACGGTGTTGGCAAATGCGGAAGCAATATATAAAACGCAGAAATAAAAGCGTAAATAAAATGTACACCGATTTTATACTGGTTCGGGAACTTCCTACTCCAGTACCTCGAGGCTCCTCCTCAAGGATTTCCGAATCCACTAAGTTCCGGCTTCTTGAACTCCGTCAAAGCACCGCACTAGTTTGGCAAACAACCCTTGCCAATAGGATTCACTCCGAGATTTCAACACGGCTATCTCGAACCGTTTACAATGAAGATTTAACGGCTATCTTCTACCGCTCCCCCAAGGATTTCAAAGGCTATCCTTGAACCTCTATCCAAGGATGTATATGGCTACCCTTAACCGTTACAACGTGAGAATTTAACGGCTATTCTCGACCGTAAGAAGGTGTGTTTGAAGAACACAAACAAAGGTTCTACACAACGGCTAGAATATAAAAATGAAGAATAAAACTTAGCCGGTGTAGAAGGAAAGTATACTCTCTCAAAAATACAATTCAAACTTATGAATATGAGAGTATATAACTTAGAAACACAAGCTCAAAGTGTGTGTATAAAAATCAGGAACTTTAAGGCTCTTAAAATAGCCAAAATATAGAAAATAATTAATAAAGGAGTGAACACACTTAGAATATTAAATTAGGATGTTTGGAGCTTTTTTTCTTAAAGAAATATGAAGGATTAGGCTTGTATTTATAGTGGAAGATGTTAATTAGCCGTGCGGAAGTGATTAGGGTTGATTTAATTCAAAATTGTCAATCAGGAACAGTGCTGTAACGGATCCGATACCCTTCACGGTAGGGGGGTCCGTGTCATCCGGTACCTGGGTACCGTGCCACGGTACGGCCTACCGTTTGGGGGTACCGTATATGCCAAAACTTTGGTTCGCTACTGGCGGCACCTTCTTAGGACGGGGTGGCCTACCGTCCGTGCCTCCCGTACAGTACCTGGGTACCGTTATACGGTATGGGGGTACCGTGTAGGCGGTATACCCTACCGTTTGGGGTACCGCTAGGGGTACCGTGCCACTGTCTTGATTTTTCCAAAATTCCCTTAATCCTTCTTGTTTGAGTTTAAAACCTTTTAGATATTTAAAAATGTTTATGGGATGGTTTTAAACATATTTTGTGAGTGCGTTTGAGCTTGTGAATATAGGTATATAAAGTCATATTCTTACATTGGTTTCAACCTATATTCTATGCTAGTTTAGTGTTTCGACTTCATTCTTGAGAACCGAATCTTAATGGATTCTTGTTGTACCTGAAACACTTAAGCAAACGTCAAGCTCTTATATTGTTTGTTAACATCAAAACATGAGACTTAGCAAACCAAGGCTAACAATATGCACCAACCTGAAGGATTTGTTGATCCTAAGTTGCCTAATCATGTGTGCTTGTTGAAAAAGGCTTTGTATGGTTTAAAACAATCACCTAGGCAATGGAACATTAAATTTGATAATTGCATGAAAAACTTTGGTTTTAAGAGAAGTAATGATGATCACTGCTTGTACTTCAAGAACACTTTCTCTGTTCCTCTTTTTCTTCTCCTTTATGTGGATGATATGCTAATCATTAGTCCTAGCTTAAAGTCTATTGAGCATGTTCAAAATTATCTTTGCAAAAATTTTGACATGAAAGATTTAGGAGATGCTAGAAAAATACTTGGCATGAATATTGTTAGGGACAGAAAGAAATCTACTCTTGTTTTAAATCCAAATTCCTACATTGTTAAGATTTTGAGTAAATTTGCTATGTCTGATGCTAAACATGTGGATGTTCCTTTAGCTGCTCACTTTGTTTTGAGTAAGGATATGTGCCCTAAAACTAAAGCTGAAATTAATGAAATGAAAAGTGTGCCTTATTCGAATGCTATTGGTTCTGTGATGTATCTTATGATTAGCACTAGGCCTGATATTGCTTATGCTATTAGTTGTTTGAGTAGATACATGTCTAATCCTGGTATGGCTCATTGGAATGCTCTAAAATGGCTTTTAAGATACTTAAAATCTACTAGGAATGTTGGTTTAACTTTTTCAAGAAGTGATAAAAGTGTTAAATTGATTGGCTATGTAGATTCTAACTATGCAAACGATAGGGATAATAGAAAATCTACTACTTCCTATGTGTTCACTTTGTGTGGTTCTTGCATTAGTTGGAAATCTCAACTTCAACACATTGTTGCTTTATCTACTACTGAGGCTGAGTATGTTGCAGCCACAGATGCTTTTAAAGAAGCCATTTGGCTTAAAGGTCTTTTATCTGAAATATGCTTGCTCGATAAGAATGTGGTTGTTTTTCTGATAGTCAATCTGCCATTCAACTATGCAAAAATCCTGTTTTTCATGATAGAACAAAATATATTGATGTTAGGTTTCATTTTATTAGAGACATAGTTGAAAAGGGCACTGTCATGTTGGAGAAAATTCCTACGGAATCTAATCCAGCTGACATGGGTACTAAGTGCTTACCTGTTGAAAAATTTACCTTATGTCAAAAGATTTTAAACCTATCTCTGTGATTGTGTGCTGATCTTTTGTTCTTTCTTTTTTTTAGTCTTTGTGACTTTTGCTTTTCTTTTGTTTTTGAACTCGATGACCCAATGGTAGAGTTCGACTCTTCGTGAGTTATTTTTGGCATGCTTTGTGATGTTGCCTAGTCTTCGTGACTTGAGAGTACTTAGTGAACTCTCCACCACTACGTGTGTTCTCATTTGTTGATTACACATTTAGTGGTTATTAGGCTATGATGAGTCCCGCGGTTCCTTGTCAAATTATGTGCACTACTTTGGGCCAAAGGTGGAGATTGTTAATTTATTTGGGTTGGCCCAAACATATTAATAATATTTGACACCCAACCCAGCAGCCCATTAACTCAAGCCCAACCGTGCAAAAAAATCCTTCCTCCTCTTTGTGAGACTTCCGTGTGGGTTTCTTTTTCCCTTTGTGTGTTCACCTCTGTTCTTCTCCGTTTCTTTGTGAGTGGAGTGTGGCGAGGTTGGGTTGGGGTGTTGCTCCTTTTGGTACCCTTG
Source organism: Cuscuta campestris (assembly GCA_900332095.2). NCBI lineage: Eukaryota > Viridiplantae > Streptophyta > Magnoliopsida > Solanales > Convolvulaceae > Cuscuta > Cuscuta campestris. The sequence continues at coordinate 23,012 of OOIL02003255.1, forward strand.
TAGTGCACAACTACGGACCGTCTTTTACGGGTGACCTGAGCCTAATCGGAATAAATAAATACACATAACAATATAAATATTGAAACAAATATTATCATTTTTTCTATTAATACATAATACTAGTAATTACTATACGATTAAAGCTCTATCCGATTAAAAATTCTAAAATTGGGTGTTGCAAGAAACTTGAAAGAGTTGAAAAATTTAGAAAGAATTGGAAAATTTTAAAGAAGTTGGAAAATGTTGAAAAATAAAAAGTGCTTTAAAAAACCACTTAATTAAATGATTACCTAAATAAATATGTAAGAAAACTAATTTTGGAAATAAAAAAGAATTCATTTTTGTCCTTATTTGAGGTGTTATATTATGAATTTAGATGTATAATGTTATTGTTAATCCATTATATGTAAATACGTCGTTGTTGAAGAAACTAGAAAGAATTAGAAAAAAACTAGAAGACATTGGAAGAAACAAAGAGTTGGATAAAATTAGAAGTTAATTTTTCTAACCTAAATAAAACAGAGCCTAATTTATGTTACATTATTCAATGTTGGATATAATTACTAATTATTATTATTATTATACTATATACAATTAAATAATAATAATAATAATAATAATAATAATAATAATGTTACATGTGTGATAATATATTTCTAGTTGTGTTACGAGTCTCTTCTATATATATGCTATCATGTACTTCATAATTCAATGAATAATATTAGTATTTTAATATTTCAACGTGGATGTTAGACAATAATACTAATATTACTTCTGATAGTACTGGTTATGATAGTGTTTGATTATTAGTCAGCTTTCTATTCTTATTTGTGGTAGATGTTTCATTTTAATTAGCCTCCATTCTCTATTCCTAGTTGTGTTAGGAGTCTCTTATATATATACATGATAATATATTATTCAATGAGTAATATTATTATTCCAATATTTCAACAGTAAGGTTTTTTGAATGTTTCATCCATTGACATTATAGCATTGCTATTTCTTGGTGAAAGGACAACATACTCGAGATGTTGAATTCCTTTTGCGCTAGCTCAGTGCTCAAGGTGTGCCATCATATCAAACATAGGACCCCGAAAGCAGAGTTACTCTAACAAGCAAGTTTAATTATATATGATGAAACATGTATGATGAATAGATTTGCTTTTGAGGCATTAGATCACACAATGAGAGATGTCGTATGGTTCTCTAATAATAAATACAAAGATGAACCATTAGGAGAGAAAATAGTTGTACTCGCGGGTGGCTTTTGCGAGATTCTTCATATTTTTTACTCAAAGCTTCAAGAGAGGAAATTGTAGGTGCCACAGAGTCAATTCTTTAAAGTTGTGGCGATTTGTAAAGTTTTTACGTTGACCAAGAATATGAGACTACATTCATCTATGACCTCTTTTGCAAAGGCACACATACTTTTTCTGATTAAAAAATCTAATTCAGAGATGGAAAACTAGGTGAGGTGATTGATAGAGTTAGTGATGTTGAGATTCGCCCAGATTCTTGATTCTTGACACAACTTCTCCTATCAAGAGTATAATACGCCGGCTTCACTTATCCAAACATATTACTCCCTCCGTCCCGGAGTATTCGTCCGGTTTTGACTTTTGAAACTGTTCATCTAAGCACTTTGACTCATCAAATTCTCTCAATGTGTAAGCCTAAATATAGTCATGTGTGATCTTGTTTGATTTGTCTTAACATATACTCCCTCTGTCCCATAAAACCTTTCTCTTTTCTTTTTTTATCCGTCCCACAAAACACTTCTCATTTCTATTAAAAAGTCACTTTTACCCCTTACTTTTTCATACCCTAACTATCACATCATACCTTTTTACTAATAATCTATCCATTAAATCATACTTTTACCCATCACATCAAAGGACATTTTTGGAAATTCAATACCAAAATACACTCCACTTAAATCCCTCCTAAAAAGCAAAACTCTCATGTTTCATGGGACGATATATACTTTCTATAATTGTTTAATATACAAATTACAAGATAAAATGGATTAAAGAAGTGTATTGGATGGTGTGTAAAAATGAAAGTGGACAAATACCCTAGGACGGAGGTAGTAGAAAACATGGACGATTATTCTTTTTTGAGGATTAGACACTATTAACACCAAGTCTCAAAGTAGTTGAAATGATAAATAAATTTATCTTGTCCCTCATTCACGGTGATGAAAAGTAGAATTTAAGTCATGATTCTTCATGCCAAGAAGATGCAGATGTAGGTGTTGATGGTGATTGAATAACAATTGAATTTTTAAATGAAATCAAATGTTTGAGAATCTCAAACCACAAATATTTTTGAAAAAGAGGTATCGATTATTTATGTTATTGAAACACATTGACCAAACATATGGATTGTGTAATGAGACAAGATTAATCGTTGAAGAGATACGAAAGAACATTATCAATGCAATTTTGGTTTTGAGAAATTGAGCCAGGGAAAAGATTTACATACCTAAAATCAATTTGGTACTATTTGATCAATGACTACTCTTAAAGTTTCAGAGAAGATGATTCTCAATAGTACGAGTATTATGTTTTGCTATGACTTTTAACAATGTCAAGGTCAAACATAGTCATTTGTTGGATTATTTTAACTAATTTGGTATTCACTCATGATCAACTTTACGTTTCTGTTTCACGAGTGAAAGCAAAGACAATATTAAAAAATATTAGTTCAAGATGATAATGAAAATCCTTGAAATTACACCAAAAATGTTGTATACCCCGAAGTCTTTCAAAAAATATGAATTTAAAAATATTTGAGATGTTCACTTTTGAATTTAAATAAGGATTTTCATTGCCAAATATTTAATGCTAAATTATTTAATTTATTTTATTTTTAATACCTATAGTATTAAAGAATGCATTACATATATTTTCATAAACTCAATTAAAATATTACATTGAAGATAATAAATAGAATTGTCAAAAATTTTGTTTGACCCGTGCATCGCACGAGTTAAAATACTAGTTTATTATATTTAACAGAATCCACTCTTAATCATATGGAACATAATAATAGTGATTAATATTTAATAATATACTCATACAATATTAAACAATGTAACACCATTTAATCGTATATTAATTATATTTAGCTATAGACTAAACCTTAACATTCTTTTTCAGTATTTTATGGATTGAAATGATTTGAGTAGACATGATTTAAATGAATCTAATCAAATTTTAATAAAAATAAATTATAAATGGAAAAAGATAAGTTGAACGGCCTAAACTAGTGTGGTATACGGAGCATATCCAAAAGCCTTTGAACTCAGGCCCATTAGAATTCAGAACTCCTGAACAAATTCAAAACACAAAGAAGTAACTGAGTAAGGACTAAAAGGATAATGAAAGAGAATTTAGGTGGCTAAAACCTAGTACAAATGTCGTAGCCTCGGCAATCTGTTGCCATCACTAAGATACAATTGACTTCTCCGAAGTCCAAACTGGCGAGGCAGAAAGGGCACAGAAACTGGCCTCCAAGTCGCGCTGAATGCTCTCTCCTCTGTTCCTCTATCAGGTTTCAATGTGTGCTTTACTTTCTTGATTTTTTTAAACCAGTTAACTAGTGATGGGGGTGGGTAAAATGGAGAGCCCTAGATCGTTGATTATCAAGATCCTTAAAATTTACCTTTTTTTCATCATCTGTTAAATCTCATATTGGTTTTATATGTTTCAGTGTGGGATGTGCATGAAATTAAGATAAAATTCGAAAAAGCTTCAATATTTGAATAACCCCTAAAAAAATTCTTTGTTCATTGCTCCTCATTTATCATCAATCTATTTGTCTTATTACGGATAATTTGGGAGCTTTATTTGAAGACATAGAATAAAAGAAAAGAAGAGAAATAAAATATCAGATCAGAACTGGAAAGGATTAGATGAATGATATGTAGTTGTTTTTGTTATTGCTTGGGTTAGAATCTAAACGATGTGCTGCCAGGACTATGAAGCGGAGGCAGAAAAGATTAACTGATCTAAACTACGATGTATTGAAACACGTTATTTACCACCTAGCGAAATCGTCTGATGGTGCCAAGAGCCTAGCCAGGGCAATATCTGTGTGAGTATTTACCTCTCAATTTAAGCTGTTGAGAATGAGATGATATATGTGTTCCAATGAAAAACTTGTTTGCAGTTGCAGTGTGTTTAAGGAACTTGCATATGATAGAGACATATTGAAAGCCGTGACATTTGATGATATAAAGCTGCCCGTTATCCACGAGTCGTTTTGGCTACCCACTGCGTTGTTGTGCACCTGTTTTGGGGTGGCGAATTTGAGTGCGGCTGACAAAATAGCTGATGTATGTGCTTGCTCACATTATTTGGTTCATTTCGTGTTTTAATTCTTGGTTGGCTTTGGCTAAAATATAATGTGCTTAACCTGCATAGATTTGCAGTATGCAGGGATGCTGAATGCGGCTCACAAGGCCCTTAAAAGAGATATGTTCCGTTCGAGAGTGGTAGTATTACCATAAATCTATTTTGACATTGTATTCTTAGAATAACAAATTGTTTTTTTATTACTAAAAATATTGCTTTTACTTAGGCCCTCATCGCAAGAAGTACGGATATCGAAGTTGCAAATACAAGGGCAAGGAAGAAGGCTCTAGATGCAGCAATGGATGTTGGTTTTTTTTCTCTTTTTGCAGTAATTTTGGTTTTGTTTGCTTGGGAAATGATGTGTTAAATCTTGAATTCTGTATGCACGAGCAGGGGTGCATGAAGATTTGTGACGTTATTGACTCTCAACTACAGAAAACTGAACACTTCTTGGTAATGCTCAAAGCTGCACAGAAAGCTCTTAGCGCCGAAGTTGCCAGGTGATTGGGGATTTGAACGGTCGAAGTGAGATTTTCATGCTATATGTTTATAATTGCAGAACTGGCATGCGGTGGGATATTCTACAGAACGCAAATTAAAGAAGATATCAGTCCCATTGCCATACACGGAAAAAAATGCATCTCTCCCCTTTAAACACATAACCATGTAATGTGTTTAGGTCATTGTTTTGTTCTCCCTTTTTCTTTTTGGTAGATGAAACACTTGAAAATGACTGCCACAATAATGTCTCATATTCTAAGTTATGTGAGTAATGCAAAAGTTCTTCCAAATGCAGGTTATTGACCTTAATTCGAGTTTTCTACATCTTTTGGTTTTATTTTGCTAGAAATATGGCTCTTTTTTTAGGCTTGACAGAATTAGAAACAAAATATTGCAATTTTCATGCCAGAACTACACTCTTCATATATAATCATTCCATGGAAATATTGCAATTTTTAAGCTTGTTTTTTTCTAATCTTCGTTGATATCAAGATTAGAATCCTTCATTATTGTCCAAACTATGTTAAGTTAAGAACTATAGTTGAAGCACAATTTATCTCCTCAATCAAGACACTAGGGGCAACGCGGGGCGGTCGGAGCCCTTCAAGAGTCAGAGCAAAACATGTCAGTGTAATTTTTTTTTGTCAAGAATAGAAAGAAAAATGCTAGGGGTACACCTTTGGTGTATCCCAAATATCCCCCACCCCCTCCTTGTCCACATAAGTTGGCAAGAAATTCAAAAAAGTAAATAAACAAAAATTAGATAAAAATTAGTGGTGGAGAAGATAGTGGTGTACATTTAGGATACACCTTTGGTGTAACCATAGCATTTCTCGAATAGAAATGATGTCCATGAAATAACAAGAAACCATCATTGATGTATAGATCTGAACTAGATAGGCGCCAAAGGAATGGGCAGAAAAAGAGTTGAGGTTGATCAAGGCCAAAGAAGATTGTAAGATGTAGGTAACTTGATGTGGGTTTAGTAGGCAATGTTAAAAAAATCCACTCCCCTCGATTTTTTTTTCCTGAAATTTTATTGCGCTGTATATTATATTCCAATAGTTTGAGAATTGAAAGTGTAATATGAATAAGGACATAATTTAAGACATGAGAATTGAACCAGAGGTAATTAAAATGTAAGAATGGGTTATTAAGTACTCCCTCCGTCCAGCTATATTCGTCCACTTTTGACTTTTGGAACTGTTTATCTAGGTACTTTGACTCATCAAATTTTCTCAATGTGTAAGACTAAATATAGTCATGTGTGATCTTGTTTGATTTGTCTTAACATATAGATTATTAATATATAATTTTTATAATTTTTTAATATACAAATTACAAGATAAAATGGATTAAAAAAGTGCATTGGATGGTGTGCAAAAATGAAAGTGGACAAATACTCTGGGACAGAGGTAGTATAAAATAAATGTGTTATCTCAAGTAATTAGAAGTACTAATTACTGTTAAGGACATTTTCAAAAATAAAAAGTTTTATAAGGATATTAGACAAAAATAGATTGCATGATTTAAAAAAAAAATTACCCTATTCTACATATACGAAAAAAATTAATTGGATTGGGGGACGGGCCGTGCCAGAGTTTTATCCCTTTGCCCCCAAATTGAATTGGATTGAGAAGGTTGGTTTGGACAAAAATGGGTATTTTGCGTGATAGTTCTGGGCAGTGTTTGTGGGGTTTGCTAGGGGTATCCCAGCTTGTGTATATCAGTAGGTGTACACCAAATTTGTCAAAGACACACATAGACATTAGCGGTCTATGTGAAACACAAACAATTGATGTCTGTGTGTGTTTGTGCCAAACTTAGGGTACACAAGATACCACCCCTAGGTTGTTTTGCAGTGTTTAGTTTGCGAGAGTGGAAATGGGATGGGCTGTGCCAAGTTTCTCCATCTTCAAAACAAATTCTCTGTAATCTTAAAACAAATTTTCGGTGGGCGAAGATGAGATGGAATCACACCCAAACACTTGGTAAGCGACTCCCTAAAAATGTTATTCCACCCTCTTGTTTCATCTCCGAAATTCTATTACATACCACATCTGTCTTAAAACATTTGTCTAAATTTTAACTTTTTACGTTTAAATTTATAAAAAATTGACCCTTAGTTGAATAATTTTCATATTCGATAGTGATTTAAAAATAATTTTATTAAATTTATGTTACAAAATATTTCAAAGTATTAGTTTCAGTTAATTATTGATCAAAAATCAATTTTTGTTTTTGTTGACAACAAAAAGTCAAAAGAGAATAAAAGGCCGTAAATAATAGAGTACAAAATTGTTATATTATGCTAAAACTATCCGAGAATGAAACTTGGGATTGGGATTGGATTTGGGATATGACTTTTTGGATCTCATCTACTCTCCAAACAAACAATAGGCATGAAAAGTTCAAATAATAGTCAACACAAAAATTCAAAAAATGTATAGAAACAAGACTGGTCAACGACATTAGAAAACACCAAATGAGTACAGACCAATACAAATCACGCCAGGTTTTTTTTCCTGGGTACATAGTCACTTAACCAATTAGAGGAAAGCCAGAAATGTGAATTTGAATAAGGCTGGCGCTCCTACACAAGTAAAAGCAAGGAATCCCACAGAGCAGCAACGGCAAACAGAGCTGGGACAAGAATGTGACCTCTGAAAGTAGGAGGAGAACTGTTCTTCATTGGTTGGGCCTTTGGAGGCGGCGGATGATCTTCAACACGAATCGCTACTTTCGTTCCACCAAAACAATGCCCATTGCCGCTAATGAAATAGTAAGTTTTGGTCTCGTTAAGTTGAACAACATCTCTTCCACCACGAGTATAGTCATGAAGGACATGGTTGGAGTTGCATGACTCATAGTCAGTTTTGTTGACTTCGAGCACACTAAACTGCGTCTTGTCAAAAACAAAATCTGCAAAGTCAAAATCCATCTAACAAAAGTGAGTAATTCAAGAGACTTTAGAGAGACATGCTATCATTTATCTAATAAAAGTGAGTAATTTAAGAGACTTTAGGGACATGCTATCATTTATCCAAGAAAAGTGACTAATTCACGAGACTTTTGACATATTTCGTGATGTTTTTATGTATCACCTTTTTATCAATCATACTCCATTAATCATTAGTGTTCATATATTGTGCTACACTTGAGAAAGTTGGACCCACTAATATGTATGGAGTATCGCTTTTATCCCTTACTTAAGTTATTATGTGCTTTCCATTAAGGGGGATAAAATGGATTTAACTTATGTATAGGAAGAAAAATTATATGAACCACATATCATCCTTTTAAAAATAAAATTTTATTTCGGCACGTCAGTTGTCAATAAAAGAAAAACATTGGAAAAAAAATTTGAAAAGTATAAAGGAGAAAAGAATTAAGATTTCACCCGGGGCAAGTGCCTCCACTAAAGAACATGTAGATATGAACATGCCCATGCCTGCCTAGACCGCACTATGTTGGATTTTACTGGGTTTTTTTGTTGTTGTATATTTGCAAGAAGAATGAAAGTTTTATTTTCTGATTGGTTCATATTTAGAACCTGAACTCAACATGATACAAAGTAATGTTCTATAGACAAGAAGCATGTTAATAATACTCCCTCCGTCACAAATTTGAAGTCCGGGCGGATCCATTCACTTTTATAGGTGAACAGGGAACCCTAGGGTTAGGATTTACAAACAAGGTCACGGGCTCATCTCGTGAACTTCCTTTATGGATAAAGACACTGAGGTGCATAGCATGATGGCCATGGGATACTGGCCGTGGTGGGGTGTTGGTGTGTATGTGATTACGTTGGTAGATGGGCACCAAAATTGGTTAAGAGATCTACAAAAAACATCTATAACCTTTTGGGGATGATTTTCCATCAACTTTGAAAATCATTTTAACTCGATCTCACTTTTTTTGCAAGCTGCACACAAAAAGGTCTACAAATTGGCCAAAACAGCCTTATTCGAAAACATCACTATCCTCCTCCAATTGGTGTTAATAATTTGGCTAAACAGATCCGCAATGAAAAAACGAAAGAAATTACACATTTCCTGTTCAACTTGCAGAAAGCAACGCAATCCGCAACAACAAGCATGATTTGAACTTCATATTCATCGTGTATGTCTAAGAAGAATAAAATGATGGGGAAATTTAGGGGGGGGGGGGAACGAGTAGATCTGAGCAGGGAGAACTTACAGAGCCAGTCGCCTTTGTAAACATGTTCCTTGAGAGCCCATTCGGTGTAGTTCACATTGGAATTCCAGAAGTTTCGCCCTCCCACTGTGTGTCGGATGGGAACATTGGGAAGCGGGTCGGACGAGATTCCCGGCAGCATTACCACTGCGGCGCACGTTAGCGCCACCGCTATTGTAGACCAGCCCAACGTCATTCTTGGCTTCTCCGGTCTCTTGCGCTCTGGATAAGACTGCACCGGCAGAATAATAGAAGTACAGAGGCTCGGACAGCTTTATTACTCCCAAATTCTTTCAATTACCAGAATGACCAACTACAAAACTCATTCCGATTTTTTTGAAAAAAAAAAGGACCATGCTAAACTTACCACAAAATTTGCATCACAAACTTACACTGAAAATTTACATCAATATTTTGATTGTTCACATTAATACAAAGTGTTTGTGCATTATCCCAAGGGTTTGTAAATCATTTGTACACTCAGAATTTGTACACTTAGGTGTGCACCAACATTTTGTGTTTGTGTAATACTAATTTTTGTTAACGCATCAACACTTTGTATCAGTGTAAATTTCTTTTTAACACATCTACACTTGTATTAGTGTGACTATCAAAATGTTGGTGTATACTTTTGGTATAAGTTTGGGGTACAAATTTTGGTGTAAGTGTAGCATGGTCCAAAAAAAACACAATACCCTACTCAAAAGTTCGGATATAATTAATTTAAATTTTATTCTAAAATTATTTAAGAAAGAAAAATAATATTTTATAACATATCATGGATACTACAATGGATCATATTTTATTTATTGTAGAAAAGTTTTCGGTGTGTTTAACGATACAAATATGTAAATATGTTGTTAAGTTGTCAAAACCAATAATTTTGAAAAAAAGTTTTTGGGAAAGACATTGATATTAATGTAATCAAATAGTTATAAAAAATGTGTTTATAAACTCCTTAGCTAATGTAATGATATAAGTTTTTGACAATGTTCTTTTATACAAGGTATCTTTTAAAGATAAATATTTCTGAGAAAAGTTTTGCATATTGGAAGATGAAAATCTTCACTTAAAAAATGTGTAAAGTTGAAAATTATTAATTGTGTGCCACCTTATATTTACGAGGTAAGTAGAGATGAAAAAACATTTGCTACTATGAAATTGACCCTATTATTGTGGTATGATGTCAACAAATCACTACTACAAAAATGACCAAATCGATCACCTCATTTGCATTGGTCAACAAAACAACCGATCTAAATATACAAAAAAATTCGCGTATCGGTTGATATTTACATCGGTTAAACCTAATAACCGATTCAAATAGTTATTTGAATCGGTTATTAGGTGTAACCGATGCAAATGACTTTAACCTTTTGCATCGGTTAAACCTAATAACCGATTCAAATAACTATTTGAATCGGTTATTAGGTTTAACCGATGCAAATAAGTGTTTTTAAGATGGCCTCTTATTCCTTATCCTTGCACGGTTTTGAAAAAAAAAACCCTCCAAACCTTCTTCCCGTCGTCGCTCTCCTTCGATGCTGACCTCGTTCTCCGTTGTCGCCTTCGCCATCAGTTTCCTTGCCGTCGTCCTCTTCACTTTTCCCGTTGCCACTCCTCGTAGTCGTCCATATCGCCGTCGGCCCTGCTGTTTCCAACTCATCCTCGCCGTCGCCCTCGCCATTTCCTCGCCCTCATCGTCTCATCCAACCTCGCCGCCGGAACTGCTGCCTCATCGCCGGCCCTGCTGCCCGTCGTTTTCCCTCGCCTCCTCTACCCCACGCCTCCTTTAAGGTATTTTTTCTAATTTTGTAAACTTTAAATTAAATATTTAATTATACTATTATTTGTTTATATATTTTTGCATTATGTTAATATTTAATTTACTATATATTTGAATTGTTTTTGTGTTTATTTTTATGTGATATTGTGATATTGATTGCGTTTGAAATATAGATTGTTTAATTACTCTTTGTTTGATTCTACATGATCTGAGATATTATAATATAAAAATAACATATATTGACCGACCTAGATACCCATTTAAAATTTACTCATTAGGAGTAAATTTTAAATAGCTCCCAGTTTGGAGCTGTTCTTGAAATGTTTCTCTCGCTTAGGTAGTGAGTGTATTTCTCTCTCTTTGTTCTATCATTTTTTGGTTTGACGTTTCCTAAATGTGTTCTTCGGGTGCATATGTAATTACGTTACATCATGCACTTGGAGAACCATTGGGAAATGCTGCCAAAATTTTGATAGGTCAAAGAAAATGAAATACATTTACTAGTGAGGGTGGCATTTCAAGAATGGGTTAGGATGGTGTAAAGAAGGACCATTTGTATAATGAAGAAGTGATGCCGGATTTTTGTTACATCATAAGAAATAAAATATTGTGTTGCCTGTATTTCTTATATGTTTGTGTGTGTATATAAAATGAGTGTTAAAAATTTTGTTGTGCATTATTTTGCATGTATCAATCATTTGCCCTTCTTTCTTGCTTAGCAATTCATATGATGGATAGAAGTTGGATTCATATGTTGCGTACATCACCTGAGTTTAGTTCTGGTTTGGAAGAGTTTATTCGTTTCGCAAAGAAACATTCAAAAGAAGGAAAAAAGCTATATTGTCCTTGTAACTCATGTCACAACCATTTTATGGTTGATAGCGTTAAAGAAATAAGATTACATGTGCATCGCAAGGGTTTTGACCCAACATACCTGCGATGGAAATGACATGGAGAATTAGAAAATCCTTGCAGCTCTAGTTATACTCATAATGACCAAGTCGAAGATGATATTCACGACATCCACAATCTTGAGGTTGAAATGGAAGATGAGTTAAGGGCCACTCAAGATGTTCCTCTTGATAAAGTCGTCATCGATGAGGAGCATAATATGTATGAGAGCTTAGTAGGAAGCTCAAAACGCCTGTTGTATCTTGGTTGTACAAAGTTTACACGTTTGAAGGGGGTTTTTGAATTGTTCAATATAAAAGTAGCAAATGGGTGGAATGACAAAAGTTTCACGTCTTTATTAAGTTTGTTGGGTGAACTTCTTCCAGATGGACACGAACTGCCATCGTCCACTTATGAGGTGAAGAAAATGATGTCTCCAATGGGTGAGGGCTACAAGAAGATGTATGCTTGTGTTAATGATTGCATTTTATATCGAAATGAGTTCGAGGATCTCAACAAATGTCTCAAGTGTTTTGCTCCAAGATACAAGGAGTCAACCAAAATGACTCATAACAAGGACAATATGAAAAAAAACCAAAAAGACTCCGGTTAAGGTTTTGTGGTACCTTCCAATAATACCAAGGTTCAAGCGTTTGTTTGCTTCAATAAAAGACGCTAAGAATCTAGTGTGGCGCATAGAGCAGAAAAAAGATAATGGCACCCTGCGTCATCCTACCGATGCCCCAGAGTGGAAGACGATTGACTACACATTTCCAGAGTTTGGGAACGAGGGGAGAAACCTTCGATTTGGATTGTGTACTGACGGAATCAATCCTTTTGGAAGCTTGAGTACGCAACATATTACTTGGCCGGTACTGCTTGTCATTTACAATCTTCCTCCAGAGTTGTGCATGAAGCGCAAGTACATCATGCTATCGTTGTTAATACCTGGGCCTAAACAACCGGGTAATGACATTGATGTATTCTTAGCCCCAATGATTGATGACTTGAAGGAAATGTGGATTCATGGTGTCAAAGTATTTGATGCTTATCGTCAAGAGTGTTTCACGTTACGTGCTATGATTCGTTGGACAATCAATGACTACCCAGCATACGGTAACCTATATGGTTATAAGATTAAGGGAAAATATGCATGTTCGATATGTGAGGAGAATACTTCTAGTGTGTGGCTAAAGAATGGAAAAAAACAATCTTTCTAGGTCATCGCTGATTTTTAAGACGTCAACATCCTTACCGTCGCTTGAGAAAAGCTTTCAATGGTCAAGCAGAAAATGAGGTTGCTCCGAAAGTATTGAGTGGCAAAGCATTACATGAGAAGTTGAAGAACATAAACCACACATTTGGTAAGACATAGAAAGTTGATCCAAACGGTCCTATTTGGAAGAAAAGATAAATATTTTGGGAACTACCTTATTGGGAGTACTTATCTGTCAGACATTGTCTTGATGTGATGCATATAGAAAAAAATGTAAGTGATAGTCTTATTGGCACCCTCCTAAATGTTCTTGACAAGACTAAAGATGGTGTTAATGCAGAACAGACTTAATAGACATGGGCATTCAAACTGAGCTTGGACCGCAATAAAAAGGACATCACACATTTCTCCCTCCTGCTCGCTACACACTTTCTAGAGAAGAAAAAATCACTCTTTGTCAATGTCTACGTGATATAAAGGTTCCAAAACGGTATGCCACAAACATTAAGAGTCGTGTGTCGATGAAGGATTTGAAATTGAACGGTCTTAAATCTCACGAATGCCATGTTTTAATTCAGCATTTCTTGCCAGTGGCAATTAGATCAATATTGCTAACGAATGTGAGGGGGGCAATAACTAGACTTTGTTATTTTTTTAACACCATTTGTAGTAAGGTCATTGATGGTGAAATGTTAGATCAATTCCAAGAGGAGGTGGTAGTAACCTTATGTGAATTTGAGATGTTCTTTCCTCCTTCATTTTTTGATATCATGGTCCATTTAGTTGTGCATTTGGTGAGAGAAGTTAAACTTTGTGGCCCTGTTTTTCTTTGGTACATGTATCCATATATTAGAGAGATTTATGGGTATTTTGAAAAGATATGTGAGGAACCGGCATAAACCTGAGGGCAGTATTGTTGAAGGATACTTGGTAGAAGAGATTATTGAATTCTGTACAGAGTATTTGGATTTGGAGTGCACAGTTGGGGTACCGAAGTCTCGGCATGAAGGTAGAACTGAGGGGAAAGGAACAATAGGACATCACATCATCCATCTTGACTCTGAAATGTTCAGTTTAGCACAACTCTATATTTTACAACAAATAGATGATGTTCGTCCATATTTAGAGAAACACATGTCTCTTTTAAGACAACAGAACCCCGGGTAAACTGAGAGGTGGTTGACCAATGAGCACAATCGTATACTTCTAAAATGGTTTCAAGAGCATGTTCGCTGGCAAACAATACATTCTCCTCATAATGTCACAGAAAATGTGCGATCATTAGCTACAAGACCTTCAATAAATGCATCTTCTTACGTGGGGTACTACATCAATGGCTATTATTTTTACACAAAACGTCAGGATGAGAAGAGTACAGTACCGAATATCGGTGTGTCATTGAATGCTTCTTCTCTACACATTCCTAGGGGTAAAGATCGACACCGATCCTGTCATACAAAACATACTATGGCGTGATCGAGGATATATGGGAACTCGAATATACAACTTTCGCCATTCCTGTTTTCCGGTGTAAATGGGTGGATATCAACAAGGGGATTAAATCAGATGACATGGGGTTTAAATTAGTGAATTTTCAAAAGTTGAGTCATCATGAGGAACCGATTATAATGGCCTCTCAAGCGACGCAAATCTATTACATTGTTGATCCTAAAGATAAAAATTGGTATGTTGTTCGACAAGGGAAGAGGGCATCAGTTGAGTTGGACGACAGTTTATACGAAGAAGCAACTCATATTTCAATGATTTTGCCAAACTCACAAGTTGATGATATAGGAGCAAAATACATTCGCGAAGCTCACGAAGAAGGATTATGGATAGATGGGGGAAAGAAAAAGTTAAAATAATGCTTTAGGTATTTTTCTCTGTTTATATTGATCATTTTCATTTAATTTATTGTCTAAATTATTTTGAATTTGTGCAGGTATGGCGGACCAACGGAAGAAGAAAAAGGTTAGAGGTGCAGGGAAGTGCGAGAAGCTTTATAAGAGGAGGAGGGAGGGTCACCCGCCTATAGATCTTGAGTGGGAGCGTGGGGAGCCTATACGTGGATCGTATGTTTCGGAGTTTTCTTGGCTTGTAGGGTTTGAGGTTCGATCGAGAGTTCTGATTACTTATAATAATTGGCATGATGTCCCGCAAGACCTGAGGGCCACGGTACTAGACGGGGTTTAAGTAATCATGCCAATTACTTATAATAATTGGCATGATTACTTATAATAATTGAGTGTGGTTATTATACCATGCGATTTTGTTGGCTCATCGTCAATATGTGTGCACAATGTTCAGTACCGTTATCCGAGGTAAGTTTGTTTTAGTGTTTTTGAAAGTAATGAAGTGTAGGGTAATGATTATTAAATTTTATGTCGTATGTTGTTTTCGTATTATTGATGGTATTTCAGTCTACTATGCCTTATACTAGAGTCGAGTTAGAGGAGGTTAGAGAGTTTTGGGCGGGGGGTTTTCTCGATGAACTTGTGTATGTCCCATTTGTGTTGTATTGTATAGTATAATTAAATGTAAGTTAGTAGAGTACAATGTAGTTGTTTGACTTTGAGTTGTGTTGTTAAAACTTAGAAGAGTACGTAGTAGTTTTACTCTTATATCTTTTAACATGTACAAGTGGCGTGGATGTAAATGTTTACTTTTTTGGTTTAATTTGTTTTGTGGCATTTAAGTTTTGTGAATGCATTTGTTGTGTTGATGGGTTGAATTTTCTACAAAGTTGAAATGGAGTGGATCGGGAACAAACAAAATAGGCCTTTTGAAAATTTTATATATTTGAATCGGTTATATGGTAATAGCCGATTCAAAAGATACTCATTTGAATCGGTTATCACCATATAACCGATCCAAAAGCCCCTTACAAGAGAAGGGCATTTGAATCGGTTATTTGGTAATAACCGATTCAAATGAGTATCTTTTGAATCGATTATTACCAAATAACCGATTCAAATGCTTCTACCAAAAATGGCGTCATTTCTGGGATGTAGCTTTTGCATCGGTTTTTTTTGTAATAACCGATTCAAAAAGCCTCTTCCCAGAACTCTGAGGAGGGCTTTTGCATCGGTTTTAACAATCGGTGCAAAAAGTAACCTGAGTATTTGCATCGCTGACTTTTGCATCGGTTCAAAACCGATTTAAAATGGTCCAAATAACCGATTTAAAAGGTCTTTTTTGTAGTAGTGAATGTTGTTTATATATAATTGGGACATATTTGATGTCATCAATTTGCTTGAATGATTTGAAAACTACTTATTGATATTATGTGAGTAAGTGTAACCTTATTTAGCTATATACTCAGAAAACCTAGAGTGACTATTTCAATGATTGTTATTCGTCAAACGTCGCTATATAACTTTAATTACAAACATTAAACTTGAAAAAAAACACTACTACAAAAAAGACTTTTTAAATCGGTTATTTTGACCCTTTTAAATCGGTTTATAACCGATGCAAAAGCCAGCGATGCAAATGCTCAGATAACTTTTTGCATCGGTTGTTAAAACCGATGCAAAAGCTTCTACATTTGCATCGGTTATTACCAAATAACCGATGCAAAAGGTTAGGTGCGCAGACTTTTTTTATTAATAAAAGAAGCAATTGCATCAGTTATTAGGTAACAACCGATGCAATTACTATCAATTGCATCGGTGGTTAACAAAGAACCGATGCAACTGCTCCCTTATTAAAAAAATCTGCATTACGTCGGAACAAATATGCAGCAGCAAGAGGAAAAAGCATTTCTCTAATTCAAAGTAGATTGAAAGTAGCTAGATACGCATTTCTAAAAAATTCTCAAAGCAGATTAGATTCNACATTTCTCAAATTCAAAAAAAAAATTGAAGAAGAATTACAATTCAAAATTGAAAAAGAATAACAATAATATAGAGTTACAGAGAGCGTCGCATTGTAGGGCTCCACCACCGTGTCGGACACCTTTGGCGACGGAAAAACGGAGAAAGTTAACATCATCCGGTCAGGGTACTCCTCCCTTATCTTCGATATCAACAGCGTCCCCATGCCAGACCCGGTTCCACCACCCAGCGAATGACACACTTGAACCCCTAGAAACACAAACCAAAAAAATTAAACCATCAATTCCGCTGCAATCGCTTCCAGGCACATCAGATCTAGGAACTCTTAAGCAAAAATACTCCATCAAACACAAACAAAAACGAGTTTATGTATATTCGCGCACCTTGGAGGCAATCGGAGTTCTCGGCCTCCTTGCGGACGACGTCTAGGACAGAGTCGATGAGTTCAGCGCCCTCGGTGTAGTGTCCCTTGGCCCAATTGTTTCCAGCGCCGGACGACTTGCCGAACACAAAGTTGTCATGGCGGAAGGATCTGGCCGTAGGGGCTGGATTTGACGGAATCCATGGTGCCAGGCTCTAGATCCATGACGACGTCGCGGGGGACATTGAGGCGCTCAAGCTGCAGATCGTTGTAGTAGACATTGAGGGGCTCAAGCTGTAGATCGGAATCGTCCTGGTAGCGCGGATGGAGTCGAATACTTAGATTTATGGCTTAAGTTGAATATAAATGCGTAAAGAGTACGCAGAGGCAAGTGGTGGCTTTTTTTGCATCGGTTAATACGTAGAACAGATGCAAAAGACTCTTGTACCTTTTTTAAAATATTTGGGTTAAAGCTTTTGCATCGATTTTTAGAAAATAACCGATGTAATTGGTTATTTGCATCGGTTATTATAATAACCGATTGAAATAACAACTGGTTGGCGAAATTATTTACCATTAGAATCGGTTTTTGCGACTCCGATGCAAATGAGGCGATTTTTTTGCCCGATTTTGTACTAGTGAAATTTTATTATTTCAGAATGACAAATAGCAAGCGTACATTGTGAACCAACATTTCAGGCTAAGTATTGTGAGGATGCTTCTAGAAACTTTACGCAATAAAAAACATACACGAGTTGTAAGACGCAACCATAGAAGAACAGTTGAAGACTCCTGCAACGCAGCAAGAGAATCCTTAAACATACTTGTCACGAATCTCTGCTAGAAGCATTCAGAACACGATTTATATGCCAGCTGCATTGCTCTTATCCTGAAAGAAAATACATCATTGTCTATTCATCCAAACAAACGTACAAAACAAACTTTTGCCCAATAAATGCTTTTACAACAAAAGTGTAGTATTCATTATTTTGTGAATCATATTTTAAATAATTTTGAAATTCTTCTAAATGTGGCATTGCAACCTCGTTGTCTCCATCGTCTCCTTCATCTGATGATATATCCTCTTCCTCTTCTGAAGAGCCTTCATCTTCCTCTAAGGGTGCAACGTACTCAGCATCATCCGGATCGCTATCAAGGTGTTGAGCGTAATGGGATGAAGATGGCTGATCCATTGGTTGCTGAAAGAATGGATAACCATCCTCTTCCACCTCAACTTCCTCCTATGCTCTGTCAGCGCCTTCGGATCAATTGCAGATATCTTAATCGTAGAAGATGTAATATCAGATGGTTCGAGTCTAAAACCCATCATGTCATGACAAATCTGAATCCACTGATCTCTTGATCGACTAGTGCCCCCCGACAATGGAATGCCATCAACGGGCAATCCAAGTAAAACCTCAACATCTTGTAGCGTAATTCCCACCTCTCCAAAGGGAAGATGGAATGGATGGGTCTCGGGTCTCCATCTCTCCACTAAAGAAGTGATCAGAGCCCAATCTAACTGTAATCCACCCACTTTCTCCACCCCATAAAATCCATAATCTTGTAAGATCTCTATAACACGAGGTGGTCTATTAGCAACAAGAGTCCTCGGATATATACTAGAACAAGTCCTATGGCACTTTAGACTTTTTTTGGCATATTCTTCGTCCCCCCAAACCGCATCACACCTATGTACTCCGCCTTCAAGAACTAAAACGTCTCGTGAAATAGGTCCCGGATGAACATCCATTTGCTTCAAAGATTACAACATAAAAATTTATTTATTTAATAACAGCTCATTTGTTTCAAACATTACAACATAACAATTGTTGAATATCAAAATTTAAAAATTATCTTACAATATCTTACAATATCAAAATTTAAAAATTACCAAAGTTTTATGAATATTTAAAGAATCAAATTCAAAATCTTACAAACTAATAACATATATCAATCAATCAATTACAATAAGGCAATTCACCCCAATATATATAATAAATCTAAATATTATTATAAAATGATAAATATTTATATATATTAAGTAAAAAATAAAAATACCTCCATGAAACGAAGTAGCCTAATCCGTCTCTGGTCGGCCGGCGTTCTCTCGGCGTTCTCTCTTGGCGGCGGATCGGCGTTGGAATTTTGTGATGCAGAGCCGCTGGAATGGGTGGACGGAAGGGGAAGGGGTGAGGGTTATCCGTAGGGAGACGGAGTAGCCTAATCCGTCTGGATTGAATTTAAAGAGAAACGGATTTGGCTACTCCGTTTAGTATTTTTTTTTAAATTAGATGAAACGGATTTGGCTAATCCGTTTGGAATAAAAAACCGGGTGGAAACGGAGTAGCCAAATCCATCTTGCACTGTAAGGAAAAAAATCTCTGACTTAATGTCAGGAATCTATTTTTATTGGGTTACATTTGTTGGTAAATTACTCCCGACTTTACATTTACTTTCACGCAAGGAAAAAAAAAAGAAGTCAAAGAGCAGCGGTTCTTCCTCTTCGTAGATTGCGGCGCGCATAACTCCTCCAACGTTCGGCTCCATCAAATTCGCGACATTCAATTCTCAACGGGAAGTAATTCAACGGTAAATTATTCCTTCTTGCTATAAATTAGAGCAACATCAACTCAAGAGCGGAGGGGGGGGAAACACACGAGAATAAAGCAGCGGCCAAGCCGCTGCTACGGCGGGTTCCGGCGGACATCTCTGGCGCGGCGGCGGACGGCCGGCAGACACGAACCGGCGGCGGCATCATCTCCGGCGAGCGGTCGGCAGTAGCTCCGGGAAGAGGTTAGGCTGTTCCATCACAGCTCCAGTTTCTTCAATTTCATCTTCTTCTCCAAGTGGTAACCCTTATTTGTCAATTTTTATTTTTTACTTCAATTCTATGTAAACGTTTGCTTTTTGTTCAATTTTTACATGTTTGTTTGCTTGTTTTGTTTGTTTCAAATATTCTAAAAATGGTTGGTGTTCTTTTATGGTTTTTTTAATGTTTATATTAAATTCCCTTGTGAATGAGAATTGATTCAAACTAGTTTTTCTTCAATTATTGAGCAAGTTGTTGTTGAATTGGTTGAATTGCATAATTCGATTTCATAAGTAGGTTGGTATGTGGAATTCGGTTTTTGTTGAAGCTATTTTAGCTCCATAAGCTAGTTAAATGATTTCCGAATTCATATGTGATTCTTTGTCGTGCTTTTGTGTTCGTTGATTTTAAGGAATTTGGACTTCTTAGCTCCATAAGATGATTCATTTTTCTTAGAATTCGTTATTGAGTGATTGTTATGTTTTCGTGCGTTCGTTTGTTATTTTCATTTATTAAGGTTGTTTAAGCTCAAAAACAATTCTTGAATTAGTGAAAATACGTTGTGTTCATTTATGTGAATAGAAAAAACGTCATTGGTTTGAGAAGTTCATGGAAATCTGTGAAATGTGCTTATCATTAGGAGAAAAAGTTTGTTAAAATACATAAGGTATTGGCGATTTGTGAATAGATTATGTATGAGAGTTGAATGCATAATAGATTCTCTCTTTTATAAACTTTTTCTATAGTGGAAGTATGTTTTCATGCTTGAATAGAGAGTTGGGGTTCTAAGGTATATTTCAAAACGGGCCTTTGAATTGCATGACTCCGGGCCGTGTGGAGAGTTGACAATCCTCCATATCGTGGTTAAGGAAATGAATCGACTCGGCCTTTGATTGATTTTTTCTATTCTTAAGTGCGTAAGTTACGTAATATATTGTCTACGTGCCTATTATACGTGTAATGTTCGGCTTGTGTTTGTTCTCTTTTTTCATTTTGTTACCGGTTCTTGGCGGTGTTTCTTGGGTTACCTTAGTTGGAGAAGTTGATTATCTTTTGAGCTTGTTTTCCCCATTTTATCAAAAAAACCAAAAATATATTTACTTTTTATTCACCCCCCTTTGTGTTGTGTTTTAGTTATATTATAAGTTTTTTGTTTATATAAGTTTTATTTATAAGTTTTATACGTCTTATCATATGTTTAGTAGTTAGTTTGTTTTGTTTCGTGACAATGTGTTCGCATGCTAAATTGGTTTTAAAAAGTGCAAACTTTCTCCGTGGGATCGACCCTTACTTGCCCTAGCTATAGTTTTTATTTGATTATATTTTGGGGGTTAGTTAAGGATATTTTATAAATTTTTAATTTGTTTTGGACCTTACGACAAGTACTCAACAAATTTTGGCGCCGTTGCCGGGGAGAGTTTTGTATCAAATCAATTTAGTATGCCTTTGTGTTATGTATTATTTGCTTGTAAGGAAGCATGAGTTGATGAAGTAGCCTCTTTTCTACTGTCTTGCATGATAAATTTTCAGAACTGAGGTTCTTTGTGCTTATCGAAACTGAAATCAGCATTTGTGTTGTTGTTTGTTGCTGAAAACTAGTTTTCATTGCTGTTTTTATGAGAATTTTAGGCCTATTCTCAAGAAAAACTGCTTTTTGACATGATTTTCAGCATTTTCCCTTGCTGATTTTGTTTCCTTTGACCATACATGTTGCATTTGAATGACGTAAGTGCATATTTGTTTCATTTTTTTTTATGTTCACATGTATATATGGATTATGTTATTGATTGGTGCTTGCTGATTTTTCAAAAAATCTGCACTATTTTGCTTGAGTACACCTGCTGTTTTTGTCCCTTAGAGTGCTCCATATGCTTGAAATATGAAATGTCATTGCTCTATCTTGCTTGGGGACAATATTTTGAAGCGTATCATGAGTTTTCTATGCTGATTTTGATGCCTATTATGCTGATTTTTTAGAAAAATCTGATCTCAAGTGCAATTTGAAAACAAAAATCTGCATTTTTTATGTGCAAACTGATTTTTATGTTCCATAGATGCTTATGCTCTTGATCCTTATATGCTCCTTGTTGCTCTTTAAATGAAAAAATGCAGAAAATCTGTTTCAAGAAGACTTTGAAGCCTATTTGTGCATCTTTAAATCTCATTTTTCCATTTTTAATTGAGCATAAACTGCTATTCTTAGAGCTAAAGTCAATTCTTGATGCTTATCTTGTTTTCATCTTTTTAGAGTTGTTTTAAAGAAACACATTTACTTTACTACTTTATGGCTTAAGTGAATATTTGTTGGCAAGTAGTAAGTTTTGTCTTGTCATTGACGTTAAATCGGGCGGCTTATGGGAGGCAACCCAAATATTTTAATAGCATTTTTTTTACAAACATTTTTTTGGCGCGCCCTAACTTTAAATTGTTGTATTTTTTTCCTTCTTATGGTTGTCATTTACATTTTTTTCCCTTTTTCTTTTTTTTTCTTCTAACATGACCCACTTAGTTTAATAGCATTTTTTTAACTTTAGTTTTAAAGTTTTTTATGCTTACTTTTAACTTTAACTTGTTGTTGTACTTATTTTTTTTCCCTTGTGATGGTTAATCTGGTTTTTTTTCTCTTTCGTTTAAGAACCAATTTCCTTTTCTAACTTTTTTTTTTCCTGAATTGATGTAATATTACTTGTGTTAATTATAGGAATATTTTTCTCTCTCTTTCATTTAGTTTTTTTTTGAAGTGTAAAATCAAAACAAAAAAAAGTGATCTTGTTGAGCCTAATTGTTTATTCACTTATGTTTGCTATGTCAGCATACCCTGCGATGAAACGCCGATAGTACCCGATAAGGCCCAAAAATCCTCGGAGCTGCTTGAGATTAGATGGTGTCGGCCAGGCGACCATGGCACAGATTTTCTCCATGTCCGGCAGGAGTTCCCCGGTAGTGATAATGTGGCCCAAGTACCCGACTTTGGTTTGACAGAAGGTACACTTGCTGAGTTTTAAGAAGAAGGATTCGTGCTGCAGGATGTTGAGGACCGCCGAAAGGTGATCCACGTGAGAGTCCAAAGTCGGACTATATACCAGTATGTCGTCGAAGAAGACAATAACAAACTGTCGCAAATGAGGGCGGAAGATGGTATTCATCGCGGCCTGGAACGTTGACGGAGCATTCTTCAAGCCGAACAGCATGACCAAAAACTCGTAATGGCCCTCATGTGTCCGAAAAGCTGTTTTGAAAACGTCCGCGTCATGCATCCGAATTTGGTGATACCCCGAGTGGAGATCTAATTTGGTGAAGTAACGGGCATGCCCCAACTCGTCGAACAATTCATCTGTGGTCGGGATCGGAAAGTGATCGGGAATAGTGGCTGCATTCAAGGCCTGATAGTCGATGCAAAACCGAAAGGTGCCATCTTTCTTCCGAACCAAAAGCACCGGTGAAGAAAAAGGGCTGTGGCTCGGCTGTATTGTCCCTTGCGTAAGCATCTCCTGAATCTGTTTCTCGATTTCCGCCTTTTGAAAGTAGGGGTACCGATACGGTCGTACATTGATGGGTTTCGCCCCCGGGGATAAGTGGATGCGATGGTCCCAGACCCGGGCTGGTGGCAGACCCGAAGGGAGACCGAAGAACCTGTCATGGGCTTGGAGGAGTGCGCGGACAGCCGGGGGCAAGTCTGCCGGCAGTGCCACGCCGGTTTCCGCCGTCGGTGCATCGGAGGACATTAGAGTGAGTTCGTACAAATCACAGGACAGTGCATCCCGTGCCAAAGAGCATAGCCGACCATATGAGATAGGGCGAGGTACGGACGTGTCATCGTGCAGCGTGATTGTTTCCCCTTTCCAAATGAATTCCATTGTCATTGTGGCGTAATCGTGGGAGACCTTCCCTAAGGTTTGAAGCCAATGCACACCCAACACAATATCCGACCCATGAATCTCCAATAAATATAAATCCACATCAAATAGATGGCCTTGTAACCGAAGAGGAGTCCCGGGACAAGAGTATGAACAGCGCAAGGAATCACCATTGCCCACATAAACACGAAAGGGAGTAACTGGATGAAGAACCAAAGCCAAACGTTCCGCGACGCTCGGGTGGATAAAATTATGAGTGCTGCCGCTATCCAACAATACTTGGACCACCGCCGAATTGACCGAGCCCGCAACTTTAAGGGACCGGGGGCTAAGGCTTCCGGCCAACGAGTGCATAGTGGAAATATCACCGAGAATTACCGGAGCATCGTCGTCCAGTTCAACCACAGGGGGGGTTCTGGGGGGTTCCGGTTCTGACTCATCCTCATCTGGCCCCATCAGGAGAAGAAAGTGGCGTCTGCAATTATGGGCCGGGGTATATTTTTCGTCACAGTACCAGCATAACTGTTATTACGGAATAGGGTATTGAGTAATCAAAGAACAAACAGAAAACACGACAACAGATTTAACGTGGTTCACCAACGTTGTGTTGGCTAGTCCACGGGGAAGAGGGGGAGCAGTTTTATTTCTGATGGAGAGGCAAAACAGAGTACAACACATCCCCCCACATAGGGTTTGTGGTAGCACCCATATATATAGTGCATGACTAAACCCTAACGTACTTAGGCCCAAAACTACAGAGTTAACAGATAATTAAACAGCCCAATTAGAATGGGGTTCGGACATCTCAGGATTCGGACCTCTCAAGATTCGGATTTCTTGACTTCTCCGGAATTCAGATTTCTCAGAATTTGGACTTCTCCGGATGTATGACTTCTCCGGATTTGACTTCTCCGGATTTGGACTTCTCCAGATTTGGAGCTGTGATGGGTCTGATTCAAGGCATTTTAACAAATCTCCACCTTGACTTGAATTCTCCATACTGATTCTTCAGACGCACTATGGTTGTGCCAGACCTCCCCCTCTTCCTCAGAATTTCCCGCAGGGCTACTAGCAGCTTCTGATGTTAAGCAAGTCCAAACAATGTCAGAACTTGCTATGTGGAACCGGCTTGGTGAACATATCAGCAGGATTATCAGCAGTGCCCACTTTCTCCACCTTGATTTTCTTCTCATTCCTCAGAAAATGATACCTCACATCAATATGTTTGGTCCTCTCATGATGGACCTGATCCTTGGCTAAACAGATAGCGCTCAGATTATCACAGAATATGATAGCTTGCTCTTGATGCAGACCAAGATCACCAACTAGCCCTTTCAACCAGATTCCCTCTTTAGCAGCTTCTGTCAACGCCATATATTCTGCTTCAGTAGTAGAGAGAGTAACTGCAGTCTGCAGAGTTGCTTTCCAACTAACAACAGAACCACCCAGAGTGAAAACGTAACCAGTCATAGATCTTCTACTGTCAACATCTCCAGCATAATCAGAATCAGAATAGCCGGTCATAGAGCAGTGAGTACCACCTCCATATATGAGACCAACATCAGACGTACCTCTCAGGTAGCGGAAAATCCTTTTCACAGCCTGCCAGTGCTCCTTTCCAGGTTGTCCCATGAACCTGCTGACAACACTAACAGCATGTGCTATGTCTGGTCTAGTGCAGACCATAGCATACATCAGGCTCCCTACTGCATTGGAGTATGGAATTCGGGACATATACTCCAACTCTGCTTTAGATTTTGGTGCATAATCAGATGATAGATGGATGTTTGTGGCACTTGGAGTATCAATAGACTTAGCTGAAGACATGCCAAACCTTGACAGAATCTTCTCAATGTAGCTTTTCTGTGATAAGAAAAGCTTCTTCTGATCTCTTTCCCTGTATATCTCCATGCCCAGAATTTTCTTCGCAGCACCCAAATCCTTCATATCAAACTCAGCATTTAGATGGCCCTTCAACTTCTGAATCTCTAACTTCGACTTCGCAGCTATGAGCATATCATCCACATACAGAA
>OOIL02003255.1:57824-62824 GCA_900332095.2 Cuscuta campestris
TATATATATATATATATATATATATATATATATATATATATATATATATATATATATATATATATATATATATATATATATATATATATAGGGATTGACTCCAGTCAGATGACACCTTACGGTGAGATGACATGCTACGGTCAGATGACGCAAAGCTCACCACTGGCCACTGCAAAGCTCACCAAAGACAACTACAAAGCTCACCAAACTCTAAGGCAAAGCTCACCATATTTTTTCAACACTTTGAATTTTTTTGAAAAAAAAATCAAAGGAAGTGGTGTTGACTTTTTGACCATTGACCGTTGTCCATAATCAAAGGAAAAGCTGACTGGACTTTGACCACCGCCGGCCGCCGCCGGCCGCCGCCGCCGCCGCCTGACCGCCGGACGCCGCCGATCTCCGTTGCCGGCCTCCGCCGCCGGCGACCACCTCCGCCGCCGCCAGTCTCTGCCGCGCCGCCGCCACTGACCGGTGGTTGACCGGTGTTGCTATTTTATTTTTTATTAAATTTTTATTAATTTTTTAATTTTCAAAATAAAAAAAGGTGAGTTTTGGTGTTCAAAGTGGTGAGCTTTGCCTTATTTCCAGGTGAGCTTTACATTGGCCATTGGTGAGCTTTGCAGTGTAATGTGGTGAGCTTTTTTATTTTTTGGAAAAAAATTCAAAGTGTTGAAAAAAATATGGTGAGCTTTGCCTTACAGTTTGGTGAGCTTTACATTGGCCATTGGTGAGCTTTGCAGTAACCAGTGATGAGCTTTGTGTCATCTGACCGAAGCATGTCATCTCACTGTAAGGTGTCATCTCACTGGAGTCAATCCCATATATATATATATATATATATATATATATATATATATATATATGTATGTATGTATGTATGTATGTATGTATGTATGTATGTATGTATGTATGTATGTATGTATGTATGTATGTATGTATGTATGTATGTATGTATATATATGTACTAGTATTCTAACCCGTGCGACGCACGGGGTAGAACAAATTTTTTGTCGATTCTAAAACTTTTCTTAATGCTATAATTTTCTACATTAAAGAAAATATACTTCTCGCATGATTTTTAAGGAGACAAAAAAAGTGGAATAAATAATATTTGAGGAATTGAATGCTTACACAACAAAAAAATTTTAATTCTAAATTTTCTGAAAGACTTCAATGTATGTAATATTTTTAGTATGGTTGCAAGAGTTTACATGGTCATCTAGGATTAATATTTTTAATCAAGTATTTGTCTTCACTCGCAAAACAGCAACATAAAGTTGACCATGAGTGAACACCGACTTGGTTAAAAATAATTCAACAAATGACAATATTTGACCTTAACTATTGTTGATAGTCGTAGCAAAACTTAAGGCTTTTGGAAATTGTCTTCTCTCGAACTTCAAGAATAGCATGTATCAGATTGTACCAAATTCATCCGGGATATGTAAACTTTTTTCCCACTCAATTTCTCAAAACCACAATACCATTGA
Source organism: Cuscuta campestris (assembly GCA_900332095.2). Lineage (NCBI taxonomy): Eukaryota > Viridiplantae > Streptophyta > Magnoliopsida > Solanales > Convolvulaceae > Cuscuta > Cuscuta campestris. The sequence goes on from OOIL02003255.1 coordinate 59,315, forward strand.
CAACGTACTTTCGCAGCTTGTCAACCATTAATTTGTACGGTTACACAGTTCATATTTTTGGTCAATGTTTCTTAATAACATAATTGGTACCCCCATTTTTAAAACTACTTGTGGTTTGAAATCCCCGATCATTTGATTTTATTCAAAAACTCAACTGTTATCGATCCAATCGCCATCAACACCTACATTTGGATCCGCCTGACATGAAGAATCAGAACTCAAGCACATCATTTCATCTTCGGGGAATGAGTGATATGACAAATGCATCTACCATTTATACAACTTGAAGCATGGGTGCCAATAGTGGCTTGTCCTCGAAAAAAGAATAACTTTTCTCATCCTCCAATAGGTTCGGAAAAGTGAAGTTCACTATATTCTTGAGGGGGAACTCATGTCTAGAATCAAGAATTTAGGCAAAATTGCAACATCAGTTGTTCCATCAATCACTTGTCCAAGCTTTCCATCTCCAATTTTTATTATCCAATAAAAAAGCTTGTGTGTCTCGATCTATGCAACAGGATGTAGATGAATGCAATCTCATATTCGTCAACGTATAAACTTTACAATATGACCACAAGTTTGAAAAATTGATGGTAGCACCTACAATTTCCTCTCTCGAAGCTCTAGATAAAACATGAAGAATTTGTTGAAAATTACCTCCGAGTACAACCGTTTTCCATCCGAATGGTTCATTTATGGAGTTTTTATTAGAGAACATCATTACATCTCTCATTCTACAATCCAATGCCTCAAAATTAAATCTATTCATCATACACGCTTCATCTCATACGATTAGACTTGCTTGTTCGATTCATTTTGCTTTCGGGCTCCCTTGTTTGATGGCACATGTTGAGAACTTAATTAGCGCCAGAGGAATTGAGAATCTTGAGTGTGCTGTCCTTCCCTAGGTAAAAGCAGTGTTGCAATCACACTTGATGCGACATTTAAGACAACCTTACCATTTGACCTCAGAGAAGCAGACAGTGATTTCCAAAGAAATGTTTTTCCAGTTCCACCGAAACCATTCACACAGTATTTGAGTACATTTTTTATAATATCATTTCTATTTTATCTCTTATGCACTTGAAAGCGTGATGAAGTGGGTGTAGAATTATTCCCAGATTAATGTTGTGTATTGATAATATTTTTAGGAAAAATGTAATGGAAATGATAAATTTAAAATTTAAAAAAATTATCATTTGTCACATCACAGAGTACATTCTTTCTGAAATGGGTTAAATTATGTGAGGTTATAGCCGATGACGATATCTCTCCATTTGTATATGTAATTTCTATCATAAACAAAATAGTGTATTAATATATATTTTATGGAGAAGTACATCTTTTATTCAGACTTTATTTACCCACGAGTTATAAATTTATTCATTAATTTGTATACATGATAGCTTTTTGAAAATAAAAACTTTGGTCACATTTTTTATGTGTATTAAAATGTAAAAATAAAAACCACTAAAAATTTGACTACACAAAAAATAAAAAAAAATGACGATTAAAAGTTGGTCCCTAAACGATGTTGATAATAATAATAATAATAATTAAAATAATAATAATAAGAATAGAAATAGTAATATTAATTATAATATTATTATTATTAATCCTTATATAAGCTAATATTTAAAGCATTATTTATCAATTTCGTAAAAATAAAAACTATATATAAAAAGAAAGGAACTTTTAATGCCATATTTTTTTAATAGAACATTAATTATTTTTTTGTATATATTAAAAACATTCTAATTCTAATAAAACTTGTGTTTCATTTTAAAATCACTATTTTTCATTTTAAAATAATTACTTTCCATTAATAGCTTTGAAAAAATTGTCACATTTGTGTCACAAAAGTTATTATCTTTCAATAATAACTATTTAAAATGTTAAAATTTGGTACAATATATTTATGTGTAATAAGTTAGTTTTAATTAGTGTTTCTAATTGATATATTTATGATATAATATTAGTTGTTATTAATGCATCCCGGAGGCCAAATCAATAAATTGGCTTACATACTAATTATTATATTCTTTGTTAAAAATTAAATGTTGTATTCATAAATAATATATGATTTATTAAAAAAATACATAGAAAAAATATAACATTTAATGTATATGATTCTATAACATTTAATTCTATATAATTATAGAACATTTAATTACATATGATTCTATATATATCAACAATACATTATTATATTTTATGAATAAGAAAATCATACAACATTTTTATTTTCCACCAAACTTTTCCTCTCTTATTTAAAATTTAATATGTAACTTTATTTTCCGCCAAAGTTTGGATATGATTTATTTTTCTGTTTCAAATAAATATTAGCTATTTTTTTTACATTGTTTTACAATCGTTTATTTTTTGGTGAAGTCAAGTTGCTAGTGAATTTTTTCAATAGTGTAGAAGTATTTGAAAAACAATGTTAACCTCAAAGATATTACAATTTGAGGTGTGTATGAATGCTTTTTATCATTTATTTTCCATTTAATATAAATAAGCCATGTGATATGCAATAAACATTACAATGAGGATCATATATAATTTTTTTGTCTTTTAACCTTCATGGTATAAGCACATATATTAAAGATTTTAAAATCTTTTATTCATTAATAGCTTAAAGGCCATCAATTTAATCGACATCAATTTCTTACATCAATTTAATTGACATTTTTGTATTTTTTTAGTGTAGTCAAATTGTTATTACTTTTTTTCATTCCAATATTTATAAGACATTTATTATATAATAAAAATGCATTGTTTATCAATTTATAATTTTTTATCTTTTAATATATGGGGTATATGTTTTATTTTTTAAGAAATATTTAAAAATTGGGGTTACATTATTTTGTTTTTAGGAAAATTGTATTTGAATATCATTTATTCATCTCTTTAAAATATTTTTCACCTACATATTTGTTTTTGTTTTTAATATGAATTTGATATTTGTTTAATTTTTGGAAACTCGAACTGCTAGTGATTTTTTTAAGAGTACAAAAGTATGTAAAAATTAATGTTAAGTTCTAAGATGATTATTTTTTACTTTTTTATATAAATAAGGCATGTATTATTTTAAAAAAGGCATTACGGGACATGTATAACTCATCTGCCTTTACATATTTGTAATATTATCTTTTAGCACGTAGATATTAAATAGTTTTCTATCTTTTAACAATAAATAACTTATATACAGAGTAATTTTCAAATTCTATGTATTTCTTTTATAATTAAAGCGTGAATCATATAAGAATACAATACTTAATTTTTAACCAAGAATATAACAATTAGTATTTAATAACATTTTATAAATGTAACACATTTATAACAATTAATACCATAAATTCTTTTAATAAATTTTGCAGAAGAAGAAACAGAGAAAATATGATCTTGCGCGAAGAAGTAAAGGTCATCCCTCAAAAAAATAGCCTTAAACGCAATGCATAAAAAAATACATAGAATTCAATGATGACATGGCTCTTGAGGTGTTTAAAA
>OOIL02003255.1:67824-91390 GCA_900332095.2 Cuscuta campestris
ATTGGAAGTAAATGGTGAAAGGGGCATATTAGTCATTGTATATCTTTTTTGGGTTTGGGAAGATAGTTTTAGGATGGAAAAAGGGAAGTGGGAAGATAGTTTTAAGACGGAGGGAGTAATAATTTAGTCCAAAATGGGCTGCAGACTTAGACGGCTTAAAGTGTTACACTCTTAACCCATCATGGTCGTAGGGTTGTTCTGATACCATTTGTAATAACAAAACCCCAACCTTAGCTGTAAGTGTCGCTCATAGGATTATAGACTGACCCTACCAACACAAGTCTTTTCCGCACACTTTATCTTCACTCGTGCACGCCCAAGGATTTTCCTAGGGGGTCACCCATCTTAGAAGTGCTCCAAGCCACACATGCATAACTTTCGAGCTTCTAAGTGATGAGCTCTCGAAAAGAAGATGCACATTGTTAGTATGAGTAGTACTATCAATTCTTTTGAGCTATTCTCATTCCCATCTTAATACGGGGTATTACATTTTTATTCATCTTTTTTCGTAACTTGGCCTTTATGTGTGTGTGTGTGCGCGCGTGTTATGGGCTTGGGAAGTGTTTTTTATATGGTAGAAGTTAAGTTATATGTATAATATATTAATTTTATTATTATATTATAAAATCAATTCATGCCAGATTTTTCTTCATATGTTCTTTCCTTTCATTCAGTAATCAATCAAGGAGTATTTATTTTATGGCACCAATGTTAGATTTATAATTCCGACATTATGAAAAACTCATACTCCCTCCGTCCCAATGTATTTGTCCAGTTTGATTTTTTCGAGTCAAACTTGACAAATTTTGAGCTTCAATTAAATAAAAATTGTAATTTATTTTAACATAAAAATGATTTTATTGGATTTATCGTATTGAGAACTTTCAAAATTGTATTTCATTATGCTAATATGAATTATAAACCGAGAGTAATTGGAGTTAAAAGTTTGTCCTGTTTGACTCAAAAAAGTCAAACTGGACAAATACACTGGGACGGAGGTAGTATTGTATTCTTTTACTTCATTGTCTTTTCGCTCTTGGGCCATTCAAGTTAGTAAGTTTTGTAACTTGGATTCACGCACGGAATATACCATTGGACTCATCTCTTTGAGACTTAAAATCCAAATATAAAGTTAACAATAAAGAATAATTTTGAAAACAACTTATTTTAGCCATGTAGTTTAAATTCTTAAATAATTTAAGTAAAAATCAGAATTACAATTTACTAGAAATTCATCATTAAATTTGAGAATATATTTTTAAGCATTACACGATCATCTTCAGCTGCGTCGGAACCAGCCCAAGCGCTCGGGGAGGAGTGACAACCAGGTTAGGGAGGCTCGAGCTCAAGTCACAGGGGCTCTGAGGGAAGAGACGGGAGAAGGGGAATAGGAGTGGGAAACGGAATTAGAGCTCGCAGAAGCATAAGAATGAACTGACTCGTTTTGGCTATCGCAACCCGAAGACATGGCTATCCTACTATGTGATCTAAAAGTCAAGAGAGGAGAACACGGTGGCTTATCTTGGAGAACTAGAAAAGGGGTTGCTTGGAATGGCCTGATCTATTCTCTAGGATTTTGGATGCGAAGTAAAGAAATGGGAAAGGAGGTTCGCCTTATATAAGGATCTCACCGCCCTAGCAATCCTATAGATGAGCGACACATGGAAAAAGAAACAACATGTGCCCATCATAACCTTGAGAAGTGAAACGACTCGACAGCTGGAATGGTGGCACCGTCAGAACCTATTCCCTAGGCAATCCAACTACAAAAATCAAACAAATCATGGGGAGCACGAGACCACACTTTTCATAGCTTAAACTTCAAAATTCAAATTTCAAAGACTTAGAGGAGGGAGTTTGCTAGAGGTGCTGGATTTGGTTCAATTTATCACCCTTGATGACAAGGCTAGAAGCAGAGGACTCCTTCATGGGTATAAACCCATGATTGTCTGGGCTTGTACTTGTCCGGGCTTAAACTCAACTGGATAGAAGGCGATATCCTGAGGGAGGTTGCTAGCACGACTGGTAAAGTGGGCAATTGATTGAGTTGGTGAATGGCCCAAGGGGACGCGATGACCCACTAGTAAAGGTTGACCCTTCATCTGGCGCAGGGACCAATTGAAACATCGCATGCAGCTGGCACGGCAGGTGGCGAATGAGTAAGGGACAAGATGGGGTGATCCGCGATACCGGCCTACTCAATAGCTGAAACCACACGGAAGTTGGTGAACCGTATGATTACTGAGGGTATGACTACTGTAGACATGACCTTTATGTGTTAATTGAGCTTTCCTGGTGCTGCTACAGTTAACGTGATAACGACATGACGATAACACTTTGTATCAGTTTCCCTTTTCTCCCCCTATAAATACCCATGCATGTAAACCCTCTTAGATGGGGATCCGATTTTGGAGAGAACTTGAGAGCATAGTCGTACTATAACTCTGTATTCTATAAGTCTATAATAATAACCGGGTTACAGTTCTTCTCGCCTACAACCTTTTTGATACTTTGTGTGATTAGTACTCAATGTGTCTGATCGATTCACTCCCTTGGACTTGGGTCATCGTAGTGAACTCTTTCCAACTAACTTACACCATCAAATACTAATGATATCTAAATATTTTTCAATACGAAAAGTGTGAAAAAAGTAAATACTCCATCTGTCTACAAATAAACTTCCCATTGCGCGTTACAATGTTTGACTAAAGTTATTTTCAAATCATTTTATATGAAAATGGTGTAAAATTTAAAAATGAAAATTACATATTAAAAAACTATATCAAAAGATCTACAAAACTAGATGTTTATTTTATCAAATGTGTAACGAAAGTAGGTTAACAAAGTGAATAAAGTTTGACCCTGTGAATAGTGAACGAGAAATTTATTTGTGGACGGAAGAAGTATAATAATTTTATTCACATGCTTAAACTTCGTAAAGTAAAAAATTTTCTGTGGAGAATATATTTTATCCAAAATATGTTAAAAAAGTAAAAAACAATGGTGTTTGATTAATAATATCAATACATTTATACAATTAGGTTTTAAATTAAGGCAATGCTAGGGGTATACCAACATGGGGTACCCCAAGTGTACACCAAGCCAACACAGATACATACAGACACTTTGTGTCTATGTTGGCTTGGTGTACACTTGGGGTATCCCATGTTGGTGTACCCCTAGCTTAATTCTTTAAATTAAGTAGATTGCACATTATTGGGTTCTGGTACGGTCTTGGGCCCGTCCATACGTTATTCGGGTCAGATTATGCCCGGTGTCTTCTGTTTACCCACCTACCCTGCGCGTTAGGACTTGGAATAAGAACCGTCTCATACAACGACCAGCCACCAAACCACCCTGGGAAGTCCCCCAAACCGAAATTGAATTTGAATAAGGCGCAATCACCATTCACCAACCCTCATTTGCTTCCACGATTGGTATCTTATTACCAATCCTCTCGGGAACCCATCGTCGTCTTCATCCGACTCCTGCCTGCATCTCTTCTCTGCAATAATGGAGGCAAAGCTACTTCGGACCAGTCCTCTTAGAGTTCAAAGCCTCTATATCTCCCGGCCCTCAAGGATCTGTGCCGTCGTCTCTCAGCACAAATTGCGTAAAGGATGCAGCTTTCGGTCCCTCAATTCGAAGGATGGCATTCGCCCTATCAAAGCCGTTGCTACTTCCCCTGGGTAATTTTTAATTGTTTAGTCACTGAAATTTCCCTCGAGATTTTGATTTTGTTAACTTTCATTTGCCATCATCCTTTACATTTTCTACTATGGCTGAGGAGTTTACTCGTCGGCCCCAAAGGAGCTGACGCAGTGGCAGACCCAGGCAAGGGGTATGGGTGGCTGCCTGAGCCTCTACTTTTATTTGGGGAATTTGTTTTCAAAACGCTGACTGTTATAAGAGTAAAGGAAGTAGCAACTTTGAAATTCAGTTTCCACCTCACAGTTCAAAACCGTGATTGTTATAAAAGTAAAGGAACTTAATGTACCAACAATTGATCTTTGAATGGTTTAGCAAAAAAAGTAAACACTCTAATGTTTGGATGTAATGCCCATTGTTGTTCATGAACTTATGATATTTAATGAGTGAGAAGGTTTTCTTTGTCATTTCCTTTTTAAAAACACAAAAATGAAAACAATTACTCCCTCAGGTCCTAAAAACTCTTCCTGTTTTGACTTTTTTTGTCAAACTGTGACACTCTTTGACCTCAAATTGTTAGAAAAGTATATTGAATTATAAAATAAATTAATATAATTGGGTTCATCTTAGGATATAGTTTTGATATATCAAACTTTTATAACATTTATTTATTTAGATTATGTTTAATTTATAGTCAAAGAGTGTTGGTGTTTGACTAAAAAAGTCATAGCGGGAAGATTTTTTAGGACCGGAGGAAGTTGAAAATTATTGGACGATGGAGTAACAGATTCTGAACGAGATTCTATTAAAGCAGTAAAAATGAAAAGTTTTCTATTGTAAATCATTGCTTATTTGACTGAGAGGAAAATAGTTAAGCTTTTTCTTAAGAGGTAGTGAGGTATATGAAATTATGAATGATTATTTAATAAATTTAAAGCTTGTATTTACATTTACAATAAAAGGTCCCATCTCGGGAAAAAAATATTTTGAAAGTTTGATTGGTTTGAATTTGGGCAATTGGCCACCAGTTGGTTAGAGACAATGCTGAAATGGCCACCAGTTGGTGATGTGAACTATCGTCTATAGAAGAAAACTGCAATGCTATTTCATTGAAACTCTCTGTAGCTTCAAGTGTTTCATGGAACTAATTCATTGATTTTCTCAATTCCACAACAAAAGTAATATGTTAAGTTAGAATATACTGTCCTGTGCATTACATTTCAAGTGATGAGAGATGTATTTGGTTTTAATATCTCACTTTTCATTCAATTTTTTTTCCTTTCTAGAATGGGAAAGAAAAGTAGAGTAGACGAGACAGAGAGTTATACTCTGGATGGTATTAGAAGTTCTTTAATTCGGCAAGAGGATAGCATTATATTTAGCCTTGTGGAGAGAGCTCAGTATTGCTACAACCCCGAGACATATGACCCCGATGCTTTTACAATGGAAGCCTTCCATGGCTCGTTGGTGGATTACATTTTGAAAGAAACTGAGAAGCTTCATGCTAAGGTATCTATGTTGTATATCGCTATTTCTTTTGTCTATAAAAAGAGAGGCAAATGGGTGCATTTATGCATACTTTTCCAAATATATGTAGGTTGGAAGGTACGAGAGCCCTGACGAGCATCCTTTTTTCCCAGATGAACTGCCTCAACCCATGTTACCACCCCTTCAATACCCACAGGTGGCCTAAATTGAGTTTTTGTTATGCGAGTTTGATTTATTGCTGATGTCCAGGAAAATGGTTCATATGCATCCAGTTTTCTCTTTCTTTGGCAGAGAAAAATTGTATGCGGTTTAAACTGGGGTATGGTGGAATAAAGCAAAATATCTCTTTAAACTGTCTGCGCTTCTTTTAGCACTTAAGTAGCAATTAGTCATTGCAACTTTCGACGCTCATCATGGGTCATCTGGCCCGCTCTATATTTTAGACATAAGGGCTAGGCTGCGTATGTGATTACCTATGGTTCTTGAGCAGGGGGTCTCTTTAGAAACAACCTCTCTACTTTCGAGTAGGGGTAAGGTTTGCGAACCCACACACTCCTCAGATCCTACTTTTTTGGGATTCAAATGGGTTATTGTTGTTGTTTGGCATAGACCACATAGTTTGCTTCTTTGTGGGCATGTATGAGAGGTCGTCACAAAGAGAGGGGGGGGGGTGTATTGACTATTGACCATGTATATGGTTTATGATAGTATATATATATGACTCAAATGTTGAGTTTGTACAAATTTATCCTTCTATACCTTTTGTTTTCTAAAGTTAATAACTTAACAATTATTTCCTTCAGATGGAAAAATAGTTCCTCTCCATTTCCTTTCAACCCCACCCCCAAACGTACAATTATGGTCAGATTGGATAGATAGTTTTGGAGGGAAAGAAAGGCTTTGGATGGCATAGTGTATGTCTTCATAAATAGACTTTTTTTAGAAACTAATAAGTGGCTATTGAAATGCTGTATAGTCATATATTACATTATCGATTTTTATAGAATCTTAAACACATATCACATATGGAAACATAGACCTGGCCCTCCAAAACAATTACGTAGTACTTTCAAAAGCCTCCACCCAAACCAACCCTTAGGGGTTAGACACGATAAGCTAATCAGGTGTATATGGTTATTTGTTTCCTCAAAGAGAAGGTATATTTGAGCATGAATGACAGTGTAGGCTGTAGCTCTAAGTCATTTTCAGGCTGAGCATATGGGATTTTAAGTATCTTTTGCCTGTATATATGAGAGTGAATTTATGTTAAATCTGACCACCTTTGTTACTATGTATGTTTACCCTTTTTATCAGCCTTTTTATTGTTATAGGTTTTGCATCCATCTGCGAAATCAATCAATATCAATGACAAAATATGGGATATGTACTTCAAAGATATTCTTCCAAGATTAGTGAAAAAAGGGGATGATGGTAATTGTGGATCGACTGCAGTTTGTGACACTCTTTGCCTGCAGGTATAAATGCTAGTGAAATTCTATTTTGTTATTAGATCAGTTATAATCGAAAGAATTTTGTACTGAAGATGATGAAATGGAATGTGTAGGATCCCAAATTTTCTACACTAAATTTTTACAATGATATGCTGCCAAACTGTGTAATTTGTAGTCGATTTACCCTCGCACTCCTTGGGACATGCAATTAAATAGGAAGGTTCTTAACACTTCATTGGTTTCCATTCCCATTGAAACTAAAGAACTCATTTTCGACAATGTTTTAGTATTCAGAAAAAATGGACTAAATCAAAATGGTATATGAAATTGCCTTTGCTTCTTTTTTCTATGAAGTTTAGGCAATAAATGCATCAATTGAGGATCTAATAGAAACAACCTTTGCGCACATGGGTAAGGTTGTGTACACCTTCACTCCTACATCCCAACAGATTTGGGATTATACTGGACTTGTTGTTCTTGGTGATTAGTCTTAATGCTAGTTTCTCCCATCACCTCCCCCCCCTCCAAAAGAAATAATAATAACAATAAAATATGATATCGAATAAAAGAGAAGGAAATGAAAACAAAAGGATGACATGGTTTTCAAACAAGCATTTTACCAATCTCGTATGCAGGCGCTCTCGAAGAGAATTCATTATGGAAAATTTGTGGCTGAAGCAAAATACCAGGCGTCGCCTGAAGTTTATAGCGCAGCGATTTTAGCACAAGTAATTTCGTTTCCATTTATTTTCCAGTTATCCAAAATCTTGATTGTTTTTTTGAGTTTTGCATCTTGTGACTGGGATTGAGACTGGTCATGTCTAATGACTTTGTGGTGCTGGTAAATTCACACTTCAGGACAGAAAAAAGCTGATGGAACTGCTGACCTATCCAGCAGTCGAAGAGGCAATAAAAAATAGGGTAGAGGTGAAAACTAGAACATACGGTCAAGAGGTTACAAGCAGCATTGAGGGGGATAAAAGTGATCCTGTATACAAGATAAACCCTAGCCTAGTTGCTGATCTTTATAGGGACTGGATCATGCCATTGACAAAGGATGTTCAGGTTCAATACCTATTGAGAAGACTTGATTAAGTAAAAAAACAATGGCCTGATAAAAATCTGTTGCCACGTTGTGCCATTCTGGAATCTGGATAGCCAATTTGATGCAGATATGTTATTATGTGTTTAATGCACGACAATAGTTTCCCACACCTAAATGTGTAACATGCATGCCCCTTATCGTATGATAAGCTGGTCATGTACAACTTTTGAGGTACATTAAGGGTCCGTTTGGTACACAGAATTGATGGAATTAGAATTGAATTGGAATTAAAATTCAATGGGATTCAATTCCATAGAATTGAATTCACCAATTCCAATTCATTTTTTGCACTACCAATTATAAATCCACATAATTTTTGTGCTACCAAACAAGAGAATTGGAATTGAAGTCCTCAATTCCAATTCCATAGTTTGAATTTCGTGTACCAAACGGGGCCTAAGTCATAATTTCAATAGTTTTAGACTCTCTGGTTTGCCAGATTTTGCAATTTCTCCATAGTTCATCTGCATGTATATATGACATTGCAACACTAATGCACAACACTTGCAGCATCAATGACTAGGTGGATACAAACGTGCAGAAGCACAAGGGGGTATGGGTAGGGGTGTTCATGTTTAGGTCCAGATCGAAAAACCCGACCGAACTTGGACCGAATTGATTTCGGGTCGGTCTTCGGTCCTATATATTTAACATTTCGGATTTCGGTCCAGTCCGGTCTAAACCCGATTCACAATCGGTCTGGACCGAATAGACCGAATAGCCCATTTATTTTCAATCGGTCCAAGAGTGAAGAGTCCAGTCCACTGTGCAAATCCATTTTTTAGAACCCAAATACCCATCTCAATTCCCAATCGTCAGTGACGCTGCGTCACTTACACTCTCCTTCCCAACCGAGGGAACCGCTGACGCTTCTCAACTTGGCCGACGACGGAACCGACGACGCTTCTCGGAAAGTCAGAATCACAGTCGGCCGATGAATCTCAGCCGATTCTCAGACGGCCGACGGCCGGCGACGACTCTCAGATTTCCTATCTCCTTTGTGTTTCGAAAGGCTTCAATCGAATCTGCGAAGGTATGATGAGTATTGTTGTAGATGATTAATCACCGTTAACTCCTCAGTAGTTAGCCCTCTCTAATCTTCTTCTCCACCATCTTCTTCTCCAGATTTCCAAGTAATAGGCTTTACCTTTCAAATTCAAAACTAAAAAAAATGGAACGTGGGCAGATAAACTGAATTGTAGAGGCATTTATTTGATTTCAATTTCTTTTCACAGTTTGCGATTCTCAAACTGAAATGTAGAGCCATTGGCATCCCCCTGATTTCTTTTCAATTTCTTTGTACTGTTTTTTTATCTATCAAAATAAAAAATTGAACTCAATTTTAAGCATGGATTCGGTCTTTTCGGTCTTCCCGGTTCGGTCCATGTGATTTCGGTCCGGTTCGGTCCAAAACCGAGATTATTTAGGTCCGGTCTTCGGTCTATGTTTTGGCATATTTCGGTCTCCGGTCTAGTCTGGTCCGGTCCGGTTTTAAACCGATGAACACCCCTAGGTATGGGTATCTCATTGAGTGAGTTCGGGGGTTCGCAGAGTCGCATTGTTTTTAGCTTTCAAGTGTCTGGCCTCTGACATTGACAACCTCTGGAGTCTCATCCAAACAATATTGTAGGGGACCTCTTGGTTCGAAGTGCACCCTAATAAAGTGAATCAACAGTCCACTTTTTTAATATCGAGAAAAATAAAATGTTATGACTAGGATTCAAATCCTTGACCTTAACACAATAAAAAGTTCAACATTGTAACTAATTATCGAGAGAGCACTCGTGAGGAATATTGTCGTGTATACTTTTTTTGGGGATTAACCCAGTGAAGAATTTATTAAACTTTCCACAAACTTTTTTTAGCATGATATGAGTGGAAATTTTTCTTTTAAAGTTCCTAGAGTGGTCCCATTGGAAAGAGAGTGGTGAGGAACAAAAAAAAATATCCTCATTCAAATTGATTCGATGCAGATACTCGTATGAATGTATGATCCCTTAATTGGACTGCTCTAATCACGGGTTTATTAGAGTGCGCGTCGAACCGGGCAGCCCCTTCAGTTGTCAAGACTTTAGTTGTATCCAAAATTCCAAATTAATACATTTATTCAGTAGTTTTTCCGAAGAAAAGTATTCTAGATAGTCCTTCATAACAGGTGCATTTCTAATATACTAGTAGTTCTCTATTTTCAAGCATTCTCTTTTTGTCTTCTTCATTTGGAATTATTTCATAAGAAATCATCCAAAATAGGATTAAAACATAGCTAAAGTACCAAAATAGAAATTTTATTTTTTTATCCCCAAAATAAGAGTTTGTACGGTGGTAATGTGGTATTGTATATGTATATTTCACAATACTTTTGGTAATATATATGGTCATGATTGGCACTACATATGCATTTTAATTTCTATTTCAGGAATAAGAACATAGAACTCATATTTTTGTATATTTCTAATGTTCTATTCCTACTTTAGTCTTTTTTCCTTATTTCATATTGCCTTTTTGAGAAAAAAAATATTCTCTTCATGGTTCTCTATATTTGAAAACTATTTCTCAAAACGATTGACAATAGAATAATGTCAAATATTGTAAATCACGGAGAGAATATTTTTTAGGGAGACAGGTGAGTCTAAGACCTCTAAAGATCTGGGGAGAGGTAAAAAGAACTTAAGTTTGATTAATTTGTATACCATTTTGATATAAAAAATAGCAAATGGCCTTATTACGAGAATCTGCAAACATTGTAGGGAAATAATAAATATGGGGATTTTTGGAGGTTATGTTTCGCCTACCAAATACCTCAAAGCAAGGAACCCTATAGAGTTTTCTAAAATGAATGCAAAGGGAAAATAGACCCAGGTTTCTCGCTTTGCAAAAAAGGTAAGGGCAGAGTCTTTGTTTATAGCAACTAACAAAATAAACAAAGAATGACCAAGATGCTTTTCAAGGAGAACTTACCATTCATGTTCTCTGACAAATGTGGCTTTATTGATTATAGTCAAAATGTACTAAATCATCAAGCAAGAAGATTTCAAGAAAAACAATCAAGAGAGAAATAATTAAACATTTCAAACGATTACGGTCTGATTTTGATTTATTTTCCCATTTCAAATGATTAAGATTCAATTTATTTTCTGATACAATTCAAACGATTACAGTTTGGTTTTGATATTTTATTTTCCCAACCCACCCCTAAATCTCTAATATAACTTCTCTTAGTGAATTTTTCATTTCTCTAATTTTTCCAATAAAAAATTCACAAACAAACAATGTACAGAGTAAATGGATGCATCCTAAATATTCCTAATTCTGTTTCTACAAGAGTCGAGCGAAATTCCACTTTCTGTTTTCAGTTTAGACTCCTTATATCTTCACCTCGTTCCTCTCTTTGGTACTCTGAAATGCCAGAAATGGAAGAGCTACAGCTAACCTATGACATCGTCATCTTCGGAGCTTCTGGTTTCACGGGCAAGTACGTTATCCGAGAAGCCCTCAAGTTCCTCAACGAACCCTCCTCTCCATTGAAGTCATTGGCCATAGCAGGCAGAAGCCCGTCGAAACTAGCCCAAGCTCTCCAATGGGCCTCAAACCCTAACCCGCCGCCAGAAATCCCTATCCTCACAGTCGACGCCGCCGACCCGTCTTCGCTCCGCCGGATCGCCTCTCAGGCCAAGATCGTTCTCAATTGCGCCGGCCCTTTCCGCTTGTATGGTGAGCCTGTTGTGGCCGCTTGCGTGGACGCCGGATGCGATTACCTGGATATCTGCGGGGAGCCGGAGTTTATGGAGGTGATGGAGGCGTCTTACCACGATAAGGCTGCAGAGAATGGTTCCTTGGTAGTCTCAGCTTGTGGTTTTGATTCTGTTCCTGCTGAATTGGGCTTGATGTTCAATTCAAGACAGTGGGTTTCGCCGGCTGCTCCGAATCGAGTGGAGGCGTACCTGAGTCTTGAGTCCGACAGAAGGATTGTGGGCAACCTTGGAACCTATGAGTCAGCAGTTCTTGGGGTAGCCAACATCAACAAACTCCAGGAGCTGAGGCGTTCTAGACCTAGGAGGCCTCGCCCCACGGTATGATATTTCTTTTCCTCCAGATCTCCTTAAATAATCAACCCTTTAAATTTGAGTGATCTTCTTCGTTTCACATTCATTCTAGCATATAGATTATGGTTCGAATGAAAATTTCTCTTCCAGTTAACTTTATGAACTATTTTGCAAAATATTGCATTTATAGTGTATGCTCCATATAAGTCAGTTTTTACACCAATATGCACTTCAATTGCTTCACATGCGATTTGGATGATTTCTGCTTTTTGGGTGCGTATAGTAGAAGTCCGAAGCAAGACGTGTGTCGATTTGAATTCGATTACGAGCTTTGAGAATTATGCACATAGAATTGGCAGAAAGTTCTCCTAACATGTGGGGCCCCCGTGTCCGAGTAATAGCCCCCTCTAAATTTTAGAAACAGATTACACTAGTCATATATACCATGAATGTTTTCCGTTACAATAAAACCTCAAAACTAAGACTTCTAACTCACACTATATATTGATCCATCTTTGGCTACTACAACTTCATTAAGGTATTCGTGTTGGCCGCCCTTGCCCATTTCAACTCATACTCATCTACTCGACAGCACAATTATCAGCTTCAATAAATGAATCTTGAGTTTCGATCGTGTTGATGCTTCTCTCCTGTTTTCTTTCTTATTTACTTTGAAAATTCTATCTCTTCCTTGTGTGTGTGTGCACGCAAACACACACACACCAAGTTGAACTCCTGACCAATTTTCAATAGGAAACTACAAGTGGCCCTAACAACCAATTTTCTCATTGTGCTTTTCAAATAGGGTTACAATTCTCATTCACAGTTGAGTAAATAATAAATAAATTCCAGAAAATCACGGCAAATCCTTCGCACTATGTTTGGATCAAGGAATTTGAAAAGAAAAGAGAAGAAAATGGTTCTCTCATTTTCCTCACCAAAACAGGAGGAATTTCGTTTTCTCTTCTCTTAGTACATTTTGACTTCTAATTGTCTTTTCCTTTTACTTTTCTTTTATTTTCCTCTCTAACCAAACAAGAAAAATTATTTTCCATCTCATTTTCCTTTCTTTTCCCTTACAAATTCCATGAACAAAACATAGTTTTAAGAATTCCGATCACCAAATCGATAGCTCGTATCGCAAAATTTCGCTCACAAATTTCTTTGTTTGCAAGTAACAGGATACTTGAGAGCATGTCACAACACAGCTGCAGCTCTAAGGGGCTAAATAAAAACAACATTTTCTAACAAATAGGAGTTCCTACATTGCAAAAAAAAATTAGCCGACTTGGAACTAACATGTAAAGTTTTTTTAGGTACTCATTTAGTAGAATGTAAATTTGGTGCACGAAGGACACAATGTCACAGATATTATAACGTGAACATTTCTAATTAGTTCTAATTGTTCACATAAATAGTAGTTTTCTGGATTGATTTTTACCTTATTTTGATTAACACACAACTCTTAAAGTGATTCTCTACTAATGTCAGATTCCTGGTCAACCTCCCAAAGGACCAGCATTGGAGCACCAAAAAGAGTTTGGGGTTTGGGCTCTGAGATTGCCATCAGCAGATTCAGTCGTAGTCCGGAGAACGCTTTCGTGCTTGGCTGAAAACCCTGCAGGAATACCAGGCGTCAATGAGAGTGCTCAGCAAATCGAAAAGAGGAAAGCATTCTGGGCTGCAGTGAAACCGGCCCACTTTGGCGTGAAGATAGTATCCAAATCTCTGTTGGGCATTGTTCGCATTGTGACAGTCGGGCTGTTCATTGCAGTCTTTGGTAAATCGTCCATAGGGAGACGGCTGCTCTTGAAGTTCCCTTCGGTGTTTAGCCTTGGGTCATTTAGGAAGCAGGGTCCAACAGAAGAAGAGGTGTCAAGTGCTTCTTTCAAGATGTGGTTTGTTGGGCATGGGTTTAGTGATGCAAGTGATAGTTTTGAAGGGAATAAGAAACCCGATATGGAGATTATTACCAGAGTCACTGGACCTGAGATTGGCTATTTGACAACTCCAATCATTCTGGTTCAATGCGCCCTCGTTCTTTTGAACCAGCGAGATGACTTGCCCAAAGGCGGCGTCTTCCCTCCGGGTATTATATTTGGCCCCACAGATCTCCAGCAACGCCTCCAGCGGAATGGGGTATCTTTTGATCTCATATCAAAAAAGTCTCTCTCGCAACGAATTTAGCTTGTCTGTAAATGCGGAAGTGCGGGAAGGCAAATGGTTTCCTTGTTACCAAATATAGCTCTCTTGTGAGTTATTATAAAAGTATATTTCAGTATTATGAACTTGGCTTCTTTTCTTAATATACCCCATCTTTGAATCTTTTTACTATACGTTTTTTAGAGGGTTTGTCAGCTTGTTTCCCTCTTAAGAACATTATACTGCATAATTGCAAAAAAGAGTAATCCGGGGAACATTTGACTCCACATTTTAAATATTCCCTCCCACCCACACTCTTTGTCCACATTCTTTTGGGACCAAAAACCAAGGTAATGAATTACCCTCGGAAAAACAGAAACTCTTTACTTCCTCACGCCACCCCACGCTCCAGCCCATTACATTATTACAACACCACACCCCCCGGATATCCTCCACCATCCAACCACCTGCCACTGCCGTACTACCCACCTCCACCATATATCCTGACAAACTAGTTAAGGACAATAGATCTTCACGGGATTTGCAGGACGCCTCTTGTGCTCCTCAGGTCTGTGGAAGAAGAAGCATTTTGTTGATCAGATCTATGGAAGAAGATTCAAATTAATTAAGAAAGAATCCAAAAAGAAGATAGAGAGGAGAAGAGAATGAAATAGGGACGAAAATTAGGAGAAGGGAGAGAATCAGAAGAAGAAAAAAGTCTAATAGGACAAGAGGGAGAATCGAAAGAAATGTTTGGGAGAGAGATGGAATTGGAGATGAAGATGGGGAGGAGGTAAGAGAATCAAGAAAAGAAGAAGAAAAAGATTTGGAGAAGTGGAATTGGAGAAGAAGAGTGGATGGAGAGGAAAAAAGGAAATAAAGAATCGGAGATAGAAGAGTGGGGTACACGAAATGGAAAGATGGAGAAAAGAGAGAGGTCTAGAAGAAGAGGGGAGTGTATATAATAGAATTTTCATGATATTTTACTTGCCATTAAAGGAAAGTAGACAAAAATAGTAGGACAATCCCAAAAAGAATACTGAACGAATAGAGCAAGACGGAGGGAGTATAAATTTTCCCTTATATTTTCAATAAACTCATAGATGGATTAAGATCCCAAACGCAAGAATATGCTTTTCATGAAAAGCTCTTTGGACTACTTGTGAAAAAATATATTTGCAAACTTTTCCACTATAAAGACCTATTGTAGAATAATTCTCAAATATAGAACTCATAAATATACTACTCGAGTAGTAATGTTTTGCTAACATTGACTTTATGTGAAAAAGGACTTGATATAAAAGATATTTGCAGGCTACCTAAAATAGAATAAGTTTGCACACAAGATATGACAAGATAAGAATCTGAATCAAGAAGGATCCCATTCAAAGAAGAGGCTATTAATCTTTGTGGAGACTTACTCGCAACTAGTCTAGCACCTCATTATATAGAAAGACTAACTATATCAGTGAAAATACACAAGTAGAATTGTTTCAATAAAAAATATAGAGAAAATGCATAAACAGTATGATGCATTGCAGAGCTGGAAAAGCATAGTGTGGCCACAACGCCAGCAGTAACTAACACAATGCTCTGCACATTGCATATCACTTCATTCATTCAGAGCCTTGACATCACCTGCTGCTCATCTTCTTTCTCTTTGCATATTCATTAGCAATGCTTACTGCACTGTTGCTGTGACGTAACGAAAATTCAGCTAGCAAAGTTTGTCTCTCTTCCGGCGTTAGATCCCCATGACATCCCTATCCCACCAAAACAAACCCCAAAAAAAAACACGAAAATTTAAGTTTTGATTAACTTGATGTGTAAGAACACTAGATCATTTCTGTCGGTGGATGCAGCTTAAATAACTGCAGGAAAAAAAACATTATCTTTCTCTTAAAAAGAAATCTAGCCCTCAACAGGTTTCACCTTTACAAGAAAATACAAACCTTTCAGAGTAGTTATTTTGATATAAGGACCACCATGAAGAATACCGTGCAATCCTTAAACTTTAACACTATGTTTGGTTCAAGGAATTTGCAAGAGAAAAGAAAAGAAAATGAATTGGCTTGTTTGGTTAGAGAGGAAAAGAAAGGAAAAGAAAATGAGAAGACAAAATGTACCAAGAGGAGAGAAAACCAAATTCTTCTCATTTTGGTGAGGAAAATGAGAGAAAATCGTTTTTTTCCTTTTCCTTACAAATTCCATGAGTCAAACATAATGTAAATGTCACAAAAACACATGCTCCCTACCCAACAAAGAACTTTCATAACCACACAATCCCGAACTATGAGACAAAGAAAGATGAAGAATTTGCACCAATATAAAGGCATATACAAATTGGAATTTTGTTAGTGCCAACATGACAGAATGTCCTTTAGAGAAGGTTTGGTTTAGAACTGGCACAGATACTGATTTTCAAAAATGCAAAGCTTTGAAATGATCGAAAAAGAATCTCTTAGAAGAAAAGACAATGTTTTTACGCTTAACAAATAGTAAAAATGTTTTTATAATATCACTACCATTCGTGAAGTCCTGTCACATGCAGCGTGGTGCATAAGAATGCCTGCAGCAACTGAAACGTTGAAGGAGTCTACCATGCCTTTCATTGGAATACTGCAGTGCATATCTGACAACTTGAGGGCATCCTCAGTTATTCCTCTGCAATTAAAATTTCATTTACTGGTTTGCCAAGTTGTATTTATGTGAGGAAATATTGAAAAAAAAACCATAGACTATTGAAGACTACAGGATTCTAGAATAAAGAACTCTTCACATTATGAAAATTTAACATGCCCTAAATGTAGCTAAGAGCCATGTAGAGAATCCATATTTTCTAGTGTTTGGTTCACTCTGAAAAATAAGTCAAAGGAAAATGATAATTGGTCAATGGAAAATGGTATTCTGTGACAAGAAGTTTGTCTAGGTAAATTTAAAACTACAGTTTGAGACAAAATCTGTGACAAAACACATTTTTGTAGTGTATTTGATATTTGAAGCCGACAACTATGTCTAGTGGATTAAAATCCATACATATACAACAACAGCAGTGCAGTAGAATCACACGAGAATATGATTTGGAGAGGATATGAGTATGCAGACCATACTCCTACTCGAAAGTAGAGGTTGTTTCCAAGAGACCCCCAACTCAAGTAAAACAGAAAGCACATAGCACAGTAAAAGAAGCACACATCAAGCTTAGGGTAAATAATGGAAAACGCAATGAAGCAAAAAGCACCAAGCAAAGAAAGCACACAACGACGATTGCAGAAACTGCCTCCAGACCTGAATGCCTACCGAACTAATCTAGTCTTAGACTCTTAGTTCTCCACACGTTCCTATGTAAGGTCATATCCTCGGTAAAGGCCAGAAGTCTTAGGTAATGTCTAATGATCTCATTCTAATTTTTTCTAGTTCTACCCCTTTCCACATTCGCACCCACCACCATAAGCCTCTCACATTTCTGCACTCTACTCCACTTCACATGCCCAATCCACCTCAACATAGGTTCCCACCGCTTATCCTCCACAATTGTCACTCCCACCCATCCCCGGATAATCTTGTCCCAAATCCTATCCAACCTCGTCTGCCCACACATCCACTGCAACATCTGCATCGCTGCAGCATGCATCCGCACCGTACAACATAGCTAGTATGACAACGGGCCGATAGAACTTTCCTTTATTCTTTGCCAAAATCTTCCTGTCACAGAATGAAGCCAAGACTTTTGTATTGATGTAATCATAAAAATGTGTTAGTTGGCTTGGTGAGCTAGCTAGTGGTTGAGAAAAGAACTTCGAAGCAAGACTTTTCAATTCTGAAATCAACTCTGAGTTAAAATAAATGAGGTGGCAATATGATGCATAGCAATTAAGGGCACGAGGCACACTAAGGTCCAAAAGGGGCCTAGCACCTTGAGGTGCGTGGCTCAGGAACATGAAGCACAAAGGAGGAACAAAAGATAAATTTATTCCAGATCAATAACACAAACAATCCAAACAACCCCCATTTAAAAAAAGAAGCCTAAAGTGCTAAGGATGACATACAATTCATGGTTTAAACTCCAAAGTAACATACAATTACCAAATTTCATAACAAACCAAGAACATTTATCTATAACATTAAGAAATTAATGAACAAATATAATGGGTAGAAAGAGGCAGCAAGAAACAGACCACAAAACAAACAAACAAAAAAGGAAAATCAGATGTGACTATGCTGATATTCAATGTAAAAACTACAACAACTAACCAAAAAATAGAAAGGAAAATCATACATAAAAGTGTTTCAAAAATAAGAGAAGGGAAGCGAAGAGTAATAATAGTAGGAATAACAGATGATAATGATGATGACAGTAAATAACCTTAGAATTCTTTTTTAAAGTAATTAGTTAAGAAAAAAGTATGCATCCTTGAGGCAGCTCGGCAGCACCTCACTTTGTGCACATAAGGCGCTAATGCGCAGCTAAGCATGCGCCTTTCAATCACTGCCGCATCAGTCCTACTGATGCACCTACTCCTGAGCCACATGCTTCAGGCGTACATTTCACAGCTATGGTTTGATGAGGAAGGCACTCTCAAAATCTCAGAGCATAGTCGTATAAGAGTTTCCCATAAGGAGGATGAAAAAACAACCAAATTAGTGCATTGGGTATTTTATAAGGCATGATGGAAAAAATGGCAGCTGAATTTGTTCCGGAATGCCAAATCTTCAAGCAGTAGAAAAGATGCCTATTTGACAGCACAGTTGGGTGGATATTTCCTCTGAGGTGCGCTGGTGCACCTCAATCTACCGCTCTCTCTTGGGCCTCCCTCTGTTCTTACACAGAATAGATTAATAAAATACAGGGAAGCCAAACATTCCCGTCAAGCCATCGAGTCAAAAGGAGCGGCCTTTGACGCGTAGTTTTGGCCAGGAACACACCAGATCAGCCCAAGCTTTATGAAGGGTCGCACAAGTTATCTGCTTATTTCCTTTTATTAGTATTCCTATTTGCTTATAGTGTTCTATCTTTGTAATTTTGTAATAGTTTGGATCTCGCTTCCCTTATTTGTCTAGGACTCTTCATTTTCCCTTATAAGGATTATAAGTACAACATATCATCTCTGGAGTAATAACTTATTGTACGCATATGCTTCAGCCTGTGTTCTCCACTTATCCCCCTCTTTGCGTAGGTTAGGTTGAATCCCCATCCACCATACTTTCACATTCGTCTCTTCTGGAGACTCGGGATGAGGTCTTGCACATTGGATCTAAGGCTCTTAATCCTGTGCTAACTGGCTAGGCTTCAACATCAAATTTCCCATAACCTGACAACTCAAATAAGAAGTTGATAATTCATCACAGTGATCTTTGCACCCGGATCACAACAAGTAGGTTAAAGACATCTGTTTACCCATAGCATTTACCTCATCAAGTTGGTTGAAATGGTAATTTGATGAGAGGTCTTTTTAGTGTCATTCGCAATTGTTTTGTTTAAAAGCATATATGTTTCTTATTTGGCTCTTGTTTTGTTTGGAACATATATGGCTCCGTTTTGCTTTCGAGTCTAATATATAATATTAGTATATTAAAAGCATTATTGGTAATAATTAAAGAATTATTACCTATCAAAATACATCTTTGTAATGTATCTTTAATATAAAAAAATTTTGAAACATGAAATTCCAAATTTCTAGCTTTTATATAAGCAAACCCTAAAAGAAAAAGTTATGGCAATTGATACTAGTACCCAAGATCCAAAAACAAATACATCATATATGCAGGAAAGAAAGTGGTCCCAATGATAATGCAGACACTCAAGGAGAGGATTAGGATTACTTATGCTCGTTTCCAACAACAATCGCAGTTGGGCATGACCAGTCCATATCATATATTGATACCTAGTGAGCACCAAAAAACATTACAATGAGTCAAGAACGCATGCACACAACACGCACACACACAAACACACACATAATACAAAAACATGCAATGATCAGGAATTCTTTCCTCAATAAAGTATGTACCGCATCCATTCCAACATGTGTAGTGGCAATGCGATAACCACGTGACTTCAAAACTCTAAAGCATTCGAGTGGAGAATTCCACAGTTCAATATCCAACCATTTTTCTGCCCCCATACTAACATGGCGATTGTCCCTGTACCTGAACATATAGAATGTCAGTAAACAGTTAATGAGAGCAATGAATTTTTTCTTTGTTAAAGATAGCCATACAACTTAATTACTTTATCAGAAAGAGCAGCTAACAGACACCAAATTGAAAACTCTGGTGCAGAAATATTGTGTTTTTATCATTTGATATATACTGTAATTAAACAAATAATTCCAGTACTATAGTAGGTCTTGGCAGTGATGCATTCATCTCAGTTTTCATTGTTATTTTACAATAAACATAGTGAACTCAGACATAACACAAAACGATGTTGAACCAAGCGTGGATGCCATTAAAGCTCGTGCAAATTGTAGAGATGTGCAAAAAAAGCTTAATACGTATGAGTTTTCACCTCAAGTTTCCTTGCACCTTTTTGAGCTGTCACGGGAAATGACATGGACAGATTGAATCCCAAGTGCATCTGCTGAACGGAACGCAGCAGATACATTGCCATAATCACTCAAACCCTCCACCACCAAACAAACAGAATAAGTTCTGTTCTTCACAGCTTTCCGAAACCTTTCCTTCCTCCCCTCCATTAGGTAAGGGTCAATAGCTTCCAACACCTCATTACTGCTCAAATACACACTTCCTACTTTAAATTTATCCAAATATGGAAACCAACGCTGCAGTTGAGCATTGCCTTCCGCCTCGGGCCTACGCTCCATTTTCATAAACCTCGAAACTTCTTTCTGTTCTGTAAGCAATTCGACCACAGTGTCTACACACGAGTCTTCCGGAACATGAAGGCTGGTCTTCTGGTCTGAACTTACTTCAGTGTTACTCTTGGAGCTCTCGATTTCGAGTGGTACTGCAGCTTCACTGCAGCCATAACGCCTTATAATAGCACTACGAGCTTCAATTCTACACCCTAAATTTGAAATTAGTGATATAACAAATATTTCAATCATTAGATGCTTAAACACAAATTCAACAAGATAGAGTGAACAGTTATAAGACTCATGAACGCATATGTGTGGGCGCGTGTGTACCTGGAACAGAGGAGAGGTCGAAGGAGCTTAGACAGGGAGGAAGGAGCCTGCAGAGGTAGAGAGGAGAAAGAGAATGGAACTTTAAAGGGATGGCCAAGGTTCGAGGTTTCCATTGGATCCGAGAGAGTGATGCACGGGCTAGGGTTTTACATGCGCTCATCGCCACTACTGTGTAGAGCTAAAAAGCTGAGAGGGCGAAACGAATTTGGGAGAACGTTTGGGTTTTACTGAACTGAACATAGCCGCCTAGAAAATGGTATATGGTACAACCGGCTGTACCTAGAAATAGGTACATCTAAGTGGTACCCATTTTGAAGTAAGTAGTACTCATTCTCGTACAAACAGAACTATTAATTTTGAAATAGCGTGGTACTCATTTTAAAATAACGTAAGACTCATTCTGAAATAATGTAGTACTCATTTTCACACATTTATTTCATACAATTATAATATTCATCTACGAATAGCATAGTGTTTGTAACACCCTAATCTGTCCAGGTCTGCAGCCCCTTTCGGACTAAAGTATTAACTTGGTAATCGTAAAATTTAAAACTTTTCAAACACTTTTATTTATCATAATAATATTTTTCATATCATAAACAGTACAGAGTTTTCAATATTGCGGAAGCTTAACAAATCATAACCACAAACATAATTTATTTATATTCTTTAATTCAAAACCATCACATCCATTCCGACTATCTCGCCTCCGTCTGCCTCCAGGATCACGTCACATCATTCTATTGACCTGCGTGTAGCAAATAAAACACACTACACGCTCAGCGGTAAAGCTGAGTAAGCATATCTAATGCGTCGAACATCCACATAAATTGGATCTCAATTCATAATCAAACATTTGATATCATGCACATAATGTTCAATTCAGATATTCAATAATCAATATTCAATTTTCAACATTCATTATTCAATCATCTAACATGTATATTCATCATTTGTCATTCAACAGTATCATTAAACTATTCTTAGTCTAAGGCCAATCACTTTAATATTTGTCAACCCTTAAATGAATTCTAGTTTAACTAATTAAACTATATTCCAGTATACAGAGTACTCCTAATAATCCTTAAGCTAGTCCTAGTTTAAGATAAAAGGGTTTTGGAAATCTTAAACTTACCTTCACTTAAGGTCAACCAAAAACCGACAGCGTANTAATATGGGTATATCTTAGAGGTCTTCTAGATACCCTTAACAATACATATTATTTTCACAAGCATCAATATATTCATTATGATTTAATCATTCATAATTTCCATTTTTAATCAGAACAATTATCAAGATTTAATAATCATCAACCAATAATTATTACCATAATCATCAATCAACATAATATTCAACAACAATTAGCGGCCTAGCTTCGAGTGTTAACACCCGAACTTACCGTCATGCATCACATAACATTTTTATTTGTTAAAAACATCAATTTTATTGTGGTAAATCATTTTTATAATAATCATAATCAATTGGTATCAAAAATAGGATTTTAGAACTGAAAAATAGCATTTTCGTAGTTCACTGTGTTCGGAACGGTCGACCATTTCAAGTGACGGTCGACCGTTGTTACCTCCGTTGTACTGAAGCCACTGGTCCAGTAACGGTCGACCGTGGTGAGGGTACGGTCGATCGTTGCTGCCTTACAGCAACAGTACTTCGTCTTCAACCTCGGGTCCAATTTTCGAAACATCATTTTAAGTCACCAAACTTCAATTAAAGTATATAGGAATGTTCCCCAATGTCAATAGATCATTTTAATACCATTAATTCGAAGTTTAACAACAATTTCAAGGTTTATGATTCTTGGTTCTTCAAACATGTCAAACACAAAACCCAACCAAATGACCATTTATGAACGTAGAAACGACCTATATGAACATTCTAGTCATTAGATATATTTACGGGCTTACCTCGAAGCTTAACGGAGGTTTTGGAAATTTTCCGGCGAGGTTTATGGCTAGCTCCGGCGACTTCAACAACAATCAACAACACCAGACCACTCTCCTCACTCTCAGGATTCTTATGGACTAATTTTGAGAAAGAATGATGCATGTTTGAAGGCTTTGAGTACTCCTTATATAGGAGTTGATGAAGGGGAAGAGGACAATGCTGAGCTGCTTCTACGTAGGAATCGGCTGAGTGGAGGAGGAGGCGCCGTTCGCACAGTGTACCTGATTGGGACCAATTTTTGGTTCCAGTCGGGGTACACTTTTTGGTTCAACTTTCTCCGAATCGAATTCCGTTTGCACCGCTGCGATCAGACAGTCAAACTCTATTGAATGATATAATTTTCATATTTATTTGCAATACTTTTTCCTGACATCATATTTTTGGGTGTTTGACTTTGACAGAGTCAGAATTGGTTTAATTGACCTTTCTCATAAAGGTTCTCTCATTTAATTTATATCAGTTATTCTCATGATTTATTTTAAGAAATCATTTCAATATTTACATTCTAAACAAATTCTTTATTTACTCTTGATTTGGGTCTGTACTCAGGTTCCCAATGAAGACCACACAAATAGT
>OOIL02003255.1:91454-126031 GCA_900332095.2 Cuscuta campestris
CTCTATTGAATGATATAATTTTCATATTTATTTGCAATACTTTTTCCTGACATCATATTTTTGGGTGTTTGACTTTGACAGAGTCAGAATTGGTTTAATTGACCTTTCTCATAAAGGTTCTCTCATTTAATTTATATCAGTTATTCTCATGATTTATTTTAAGAAATCATTTCAATATTTACATTCTAAACAAATTCTTTATTTACTCTTGATTTGGGTCTGTACTCAGGTTCCCAATGAAGACCACACAAATAGTCCACATACTGGATTTATCTCTATGAGACTTATCCAAATTTTGATATTGGATGTCAAAACACATTTCATATCGGCCCAAAGCCCAACAATAATTTATTTTAATCAAAACAAATTTGATTAATTGACTATTTATTCATTAATAATTCTAGGGTATGTTTTGGGGCGTTACAGTGTTCATTCTGAAACAAAATGATACTCATTTTCAAATTATGTAGTGTTCAATCTCAATTAAAGTACCGCTCATTACACCTAGTCTAAAATCAATCTGCCACCTTCTTCATCTTCCTCACCCAAAACCTAAATGATTTCGGACTAAATTTCTACAGCCACTTCTCCCATAAACCCCACCAATAGCTTCCATCGGGTATACAAATAATACAATTATCTTCCCCACTATCACATCACCATCACCTTCTTCACCTTCTCCACCATCATCTTCATCAACACCTTCGTCGAGCTGCTCCCAGCCTCCAACTCTGCACTACCTTAGTTTTCCGATCAGAGGCACTAGGGTTTGATTCGATCGCGCGCTGCTCTTTATCTCTAATTTTTGCCGGCTGTACGGGTCTTCCCGTACAGCCGGCTGTACGGTATAATTTGCGGGTGGGGAGGGAGTGCTGCGGAGTAGCTTTGACCCGAAAACCATTAAATTGTTTAGAATTTTAAGGCAAATTTTAAGGTGGATCTTAGCTCTATCATAGACTTATATATGAATAAAATGGGTTCTTTTACGATTTAAATAAACATTTGTTTTTTAAATAAAAAAATTAATGTGAGAAGCTCCACAAAATTGATATGCAACCAAGGTGCACCAAATAAGCACTCTTACAGTATATACTTACATTGAAACTGTAAAATTATTTGGACTGAATGTTTCGGTCTTAGAGCACTGGAAATACACCGAACCCCTCGGGTGTTTTTCAATTTTTAACGCCTGGGGCGTTAAACACCGCCCCAAGCGACTTCATCGGGGCGTTAGGTATCCTGCGTCATAGGTTTAACGCACAGTCCATACAGTGGGGTTCTCTTCCAACGGCTATTATAGTTGTTTAAGTTTTTAAAAAATATCCTTCCCCCCCCCTATAAATTCAATATTTAAAAAAATTAATACTATAACACCCTAATCCATCCAAGTCTGCAGCCTCTTTCGGACTAAAGTATAAACTTGTTATTCGTAAACATTCAAAATATTTCAAACATTTTTATTCAATATAAATAGTATTTATAACATAAACAGTAATAATACGGAGTGTTTAATAATGCGGAAGCGAATTAAAACATGTCACATGACAATCAAAATTAATTATTTTATGTCTTTAAAATAAGAATTCAAATTCACAAATCCATCCCGACCTTCTCGCTCCATTGCAGCCAGGAATACGTCACTTTATTCTTTTTGTTTGCATGCGCATAGCAAATAAAACATACTACACGTTCAGCGGTGAAGCTGAATAAGGATATCTAATACATCGAACATTCATATAAATTGAATCTCAATTCATAATGAAATAATTTGATATCATGCACATAATATTCAGTTTAGGGATTCAACATTCAATATTCAACATTCGTATTCAACAATGCTCTCAAACTATTTCTTAGTCTAAGAACAATTTCTTGATATTTGCCAACTCTTAAACTAATTCTAATTTACAGTACTTCTAACCAACTTTTAAACTATATTCTAGTTTAAGGTATAATAACCAACTCCTAAACTATATTCTAGTTTAAGGTACTACTAACCAACTCTTAAGCTAATCTAGTTTAAGGTATAATTTTTGAAAAGGTTTTCTAACTCTTAAACTAGTCTTAGCTTACGGTACACAAGAAAATGAACAACGGAATGCTCACCGTCGCGTTAGGTGGTATCCCCAAACGAGTGACCCTCTAGTTTGGTTTGCAGATCCCGTGCATACGATTTTACCTAGGCCACCGAATATTCATATTTATACCCGCAACGCCTATTCTAATTTAATGTCTATCTTTGAGGTCTTCTAGATAGCATTAACAATACATATCATTTCTCATCAATCCATGTATTTTGAATCATTGTTCAATAATTCATAGTCATCATTTTAATCAGAATATCCATCAAGGTTTGATCATAATCAATATTCAATAATAGTCATCACAATATCCAACAACAACTAGCGATTTAGCATCGAGTGTTAACACCCTAGTTTACCGTCATGCATCACACAAGATTCTTAAAAGAAAGGCATTGAAGTCTACATTACATCATCCCACTCGATCACTTGTGTCTTACTTTGCTTGTTGCATTTAAACTGAGTTTTGCTTTTGTCGTTTTCAACACATTCACCACTACAGTGAATGAAGAGAGGTAGAGGAAGAACCATCTGCACGCGAAAATGGAATTAAAAATGTAAACATCTTATTAATGTGCCGATCTATATACGTTGACACAATCATAACTCATAATGTCGACATAAGTACATCAAAACTTGTCAACATCTAATCGACATATAAAACTTATCGTCGAAAACATATAGATATATGTCGACTCAATGATAATGGCATATATTGTCTAGAGCGACCAAATACGTCGACTAATTAGATAGTGTCGACTAAAATATCTAGACGACCACAGTTAAGATCGGAATTCACATTTAGACTTTATCGCAAATCAGATTTTGACTTTAATTATGTCGACCCTTTGTGCATACGTTCTAATTATGTCGACATGTGTCGATATCCGTCGGCTATGTTTAATTATACAATCCTTACTGTAACAATTAGATGTCTCCGCCGGCTATGTTTAATTATATAATCCTTAGTGTAACAATTAGATGAACGTGTACTTACGTGGAAAGAGCCTTTCACCGACGCGCGACAACAAACGAAAGACGGTGAACAATGAGAGGCAGAGTCGCGCAGAGTAGTTCGATGGAGAACAACCGCGAATGATGAGAGGCGACGGAGTAAGTTTGACAGGCACTAGGTATGCAATCGATTGGATTAGAAAACGATGAAAAATGGCGCGCCACCGAAACGAGAATAACGAATGTCTTTGCTAGGGTAGAAACACTATGCTGCCGTAATGATCTGATAACAATAACATAGCGATAACAGCTTGGGGGAAAAAGATAAGAGGACAAGAGAGTAATTTCACTTTGAAAGAAAGGGTAGGCTAACAAATATGAAGCGTTTTAGGGTAGAATGATAAAAGTCTTCTGTTTTTAGGGAATTTTGAAAAAGAACCCCCGTGAGGCGCAACGCTGGTGGATGACCAAAGCTATTTTGTTTTAATTTAAATATTATATTGAATTAGTTTACTTAAACATAAGAAAGATGGATGTTGTTTTTAAAGTCTTCCGCAATGTTTGATTTTGTTTACTCCGATTAACTTATGAACTGTTTTTAAATAAATATAAATGTTTGTTTTATTTCTAAATGTTTTTAAAATAATGTGAATACCAAATTAGTACCAATGCGATTCGCTAATTCGTTTGTTCGGATTGTGCAGGTTGGACTGTTACAGTGTGTGTGCTTGTGACAAGGGTGGTGTACAACTACTGGGGTACACCTAGCTTTTTCCTTTATACAGAGTACATTTCATTTAATGGGAATTTACCTAAATAGTAATAAAACATAGTGACTTTTCCAATATAGTATCATATGTTTTAATTTCCCAATGTAGTACTATTGGTCATTGTTCAAGTAAATGTCGAGTATCATTGGACTTTATTCAAATTAAATGTTTACCATCACTTGACATTATTCTTACTACTAGACATTATTCAAATACTATTTAGGAAATAAAACAAATTAAGTACTACATTGAAAAAATGACATACTAGTATGTTTTAGTATTATTTAATGAAAATTTGACTTCATTTTACTCTTTGTTTACCCCCACTCTCCACTGTTCAAGTGGCATTAGTATTTAGTAGTGAGACCGCATTACCACTCCATTGCCAAAGCTCGTAACCTTTTCCAGGTAAGTCAACTGTACCTTTCATTCTTAGCCTTGCTATTTTGGAGAATGATGGGGCAATCTAATATTACCCATCCCATCAGTCACGCCCTTTCCTATTTTAGATGTATGATCACCCATTTTTAGTTTTAATACATTTATTTAATTACAATTGGCATATTGGACACTCATGAAAATTAAAACAAGAAGTAATGTTATATGAGTGACTGCAGTGCTAGTCAAGTTCATTGTATCGATATTAACAGTAATAAGTTCATTTTACTACGAGTAATACTCCGTTGGTCCCAATTTAGATTGTCTGTTTCGATTTACGGTCTTTGAGTAAATTTGCTTTCAATAAAATCTATTTGAGAATTGGATCGGAATTAAAAAATAAAATTACATAGGAGTATTAAAAAAGTACAATAAAAGTTCCACAGAACCAGAGATGATATTATTATACTATTTTATTAAATGAGTAAAATAAAAGAATCGAAGAAATTGAATGAAGTTTTGATTTTGTACATGTGATACTAGTCAAGGTGATCGTGCGGTCTGATTGACAAGAACATTGCGGCGTACTGTCTAAGGCGGTGGTCGCCGCCATGGTCTCCAACGGGCGCCGTCACATTCACTACCTGACCTGTCCTCCTCATCCTGTAGCGTCTCCATGCCAACTGAATGTTAACGGACGCCCATGTCCTCCAGTTGGCAGAATAATACCGTACGGTCCACTTGAGCCTCTCGTTTGCAAAATTATACCTGAAGTGGTCGGTGATGAAGCGAATGTGGTCCGCGTCCAGCCCAAAGGCTTCTATGGGGTCAATGCAGGTGAATGTCGCAGAAGACGCCGGAAGCCGGTCGATGAAGGGACGCCGTAGACACCATGACAGAAGTTCATCACCTAAGAAGCCTCCTGGCTCAAGAATGCTTGTGCCCATCACCCCTTTGCTAAGATTTTGGCTACTTTTGGCACGGCCCCGGACTATGAAAACCATCCGTTGCACTGGATCTCCTTCTCTTATTATCTGTTTTCGGTGATTTATATTGGTTGAATGAATAAGCGCACCGATTTATAAGTATTAGTTAACCCTCAATTCATCATATTATTCAGTTACCAAGAAATAAAGTAAATGAAATTGTGTAAGACCATATAAAGTTGGACAACGCATTTATAAAGTATAAAGAACTTTATTTATGCATGCTTCAAATGTTTTTGATGACATGGTTTACAAAGCTGCAATACGCTTTGTGTGTACCTTCTCGTCTTTGGAGAATACTAGAGGCTTAATGCGATCGCAGATGTTGTCAAGAATGAGATCATCCAAATTGTGGAAAAAAGGAACCTGCAATTATTCATACAAAGGAGCGAGAGGAAATAGTAGCCCGTCCAAGAAAAAGTAAATATATATATATATATATATATATATATATATATATTTAAGTAGCGCTTTAGAAGGTGTCGGGCTTAAATTTGTACGTTAGAATATATAAAAATCTTTCATGGACTTGGCCTACAACCATATACAAACTTGAGGTTTTTGGTTGATTCGAGTTGGTTCCTTGACATCGTAATGGAACCTCCCTTAAAAGTAATTCCATAAGGGAGGAAAACTCGTATAAACATACGTACCGTTTGACGTAGTGTAGTGTAGTTTATGTGATATTATTGTACGTGCTATACTATACCTTCTTTATGAGATCAAGGCACAAAAAGCGTTTGATGTCTCTTCGAAGACCTTCGGGCAAGTCTTTAATCAATTCCATCTCGTCTTCACCCCCGCCCGTGGCAGACCATCGTTGGCGTTCAAAATGGCGCACTCTCTGTCTCAATTTTGACGGAAGTTGTCTTCTCTTCATCCACCACTCCATATCTCTGCACCTCAGTTGCATTTTTCGCTTCTTTGCCATCACCGCATGCAAAAATACCTATATATAATAATACACGTTCCAACTCTTAGCTAGCTAGCTTCAGGCCTAGCCTAGCACATCAAAAGTATACTATCATCACATGTAAGTCGTCGTCATTGTAAAATGTAAGCTAAGAAAGCAGTTTTAATTACCTACCTGAATGTTCCCAATCAATAGGGTGAACAGCATTAAACCACTAAGCACATTCCATATGCTGAAAATGACTTCCAACCAGTTGCTTGTTGGTTCCAAATCATTACCAAATGTGCTGTTTATACGGCACCGATTAATGAATTTAATTTAGAAATTTGATAGAAATTAAACCATCTGAGCTACCACATTGGTTGGTTGCCCTTACCTAGCTTGTGAATAATCGTTTTATAATTATTCGCATTGAATTGTGTTAATTACCTAAGAGTCATGAGTCCCCAGAAGATGGGGTAAAGAATTTTGACAGCAACAGATTGGTTGGAAACTACAGGAAGAGCCCATTTGTATATTCCATAACCAAATGGTCCATCAACATCCAAACAGGACAGGGGGAGATGACATGCCCTTTTTTTCCCAGCACATTTCTGCGCAAGGCACGCAGAAACTCGTTGAATGGCGAGTACATACCAGCATCCCCCAGCTAGCTGTAATTTTCAAAAGAAATTTATGAAAACGAAAAACAAATTGATGCAATATATCATCATCTCCGATGAAAACAAAAAAAAAACATAGTATATATGGGATTAAGTAATTAATTACATGGGCAGCCATGAAGTAGGCAATAAGATTGAGGGCAAATCCCCACCAAATGGTGCCAAAAATGTAGCCAGTGACCTTCTGCATTCTTCTCATTAAGGATATGCTGTGGTAGACTCTTGGGAGGAATTGGAACAAGAAGATAAGTAGAAGAATGGTTATTATCAGCTTCGCCTGCTCTTCTCTGATCAATTTTGGTACCACCAACCAAAACACTGCCTGCATATATACATATATCACAATCATCAAAGGAACATTATTTTTCTCGGCAGGGATCTTTTGACCTTCAAACCCAAGACATTTTATGACTCGGGACACCTACACTGTTTGTTGGTAAAATTGATGATTCCTCTCTCTAACCCATTGCACCCTACCCCAACCCTCCCTAAGACATTTTAAGGGGGTGGGGCAGGGGGTTTTGGGGGCTAGGAACCATGAGCATAAAATGATTTTGGTTTCAAGGTCAAAGGATCCGTTCTCTATTTTTATTGGTCAACTATTAACGTTTTCTTCTTCTGTTTTTTAATAGGGAAAATGCTTTCCTAATGTCTCTTATGGGACACCATCACATACAAATGAATGACATTTTTTTTCTTATTTCTCAAAAAGAATGCAAAGCTGAGAGAAAACAATGATACAATTGCTTTACCCAAACAGACTAGGGACAGTGTGCAAATAGGAATAGATGCACCCAAATGAATCCGGAGTGCAATTTTTCAACAGTTTCTGAAAAATAAATGCAAAATTAGAAATACTATGGTATTTTAAATGGTTTTTTATTGAAATTATTAGGGGTGGACAAAGAAAAATAGAACTTGCATGATACCCGACCCTAATAATACCAAACTCTTTGTTGCGTTTTAAGCGGGATTTGTTTTAACCGAACCCAAACAGATTTCAAATGGAGGAGGACCAGGATACAAAAATATAAAAATAATTATCACGGACTAAACTGTTTGAGGTTAGCTATAGAGTATCCAAGTATTTATTTGATAACTTACTACCTCTGTCCCTGAGTATTTGTCCAATTTTGACTTTTTCTAATAGATCAATTTCAACCTTTGACCTATAACCAAATAAAATATATATTGTATAGTAATTAGATAGTATATAATAAAACTGATGAAACTAGTTTTGTATCAATATCTAATATCATTTTTATTTTATTTGAGGTCAAAGTTTACCAATTTTGACAAAAAAGTCAAAAGTAAACAAATACTCGGAGACGTATATAGGGAGTATCATGTACGGGATACTCCGTATTTTGTTTTCTTTTGCTCAATCCTCTTTCATTATTTTTATCCTTATTAAATTTACTACTCCCTTGTTCCTATTTTGATTACAATATTCTTTCTTTTTATTGTCCCAAAATAGATTACAATATTCTACTTTGGTAACATTTGAAAATTTTTAAGACAAAAATACACCCATTTTTTGTATCCCCACCACCATGTGTGCAAAAAGTAGATATGAGGCTAGTTATTGATTAGGGATATTTTGGGAAAAGAAAAATTTGATTTGACATAATACTAAAGTATGTGAAAAGATAATATTGTAATCAAAATAGCGACGCAGGGAGTATTATTTTAATGATTATTGTTTTCGTTAGGGTTAAATATATTTTTAGTCCGTATAAAATAGGTGACCTTTATATGTATTTTAATTTGTCTCAATAATTTTTTTACCGTGAAAGTCATCCTTACAAAATTTTATTTCAAAGAGGATCCTTAAACGTAATTCGTACTTTAATTATTTCAAATAACACATTTACTAATACTTAACATCTTAGTTTTGTGCTTTTAATTACCCCTGACACAATTCCCATGTCTTAAATTGTGTCCTTATTCATAATCCATCTCTAATTCCCAAATTTCTTGGGAACATTGGATAATAATTAAAATTTGGGAATCGGGATTGTAATTTGATGTATTATATCAATTATCTTGACTCTTCATTATTCAAAAATTAACTAGAACTTTGTTTTATTTCAGGGTCAGTCAGGTAGTGGGCCGAGCAGCCCTACCGGATTAGAGTATAAAGTGGGTGATGAACCTGAGTACTTCAATGAGATGGGAGATACTTCATCTACTTGAGCTACTAAACACGTTCTTACGTATGTCACGCGTTAGGATAAATATGGACTGAAGTGTTACATATGGATTATGGGTCGGAGTATTATATAAGAACACATTACCTGACCTTTACTTTTTTAAAAATATGAGCTAGCATTGCCTTACTATTTTAGTATTTATTAGATATTCAGTAGTAATAAAAAAAAGTACAAATAGAAAATAGATATTGTGATGACATGCAAAATGATATTGAATACTAGATGGAAGAGTGAAAAACACAAATTAGAATTTCCTATTAATTAAAAATATCTAGAATATAATATAAAATATTATTATTTTAATTATAGTTGATCGGATCGTTGACTTCTAGATAGATTGATTAACCCTTGACCACCTACTCGTCTAGGTCAATGTCTAGTCTGATTTTTAGAACATTAGTTTGGAGAGTGAAGAATATATAAACTCTTTACTATAATTTATATTGTTTACTCATTTTGTTATAATATTATTAAGTTAATTGTTGTTTAAATATAATTAGATTGCATATTTAATTTGTTAGGCCATTAGAGAAACCTTTAAGGCTTTTTAGTTTTTACTCGTCTCAGCTTTGGCCATAGAATTCTCATGATCTTGATTTCTTTGTACAATTTTATTGATTATTTGATAATAAAAAATATTCTTATTTAAAAAAGTCACAAATTGGGGGAGGGGGGTGTAAGTATCATTTTTTTAAAACTTGAACAAACATCAATTATGATAGAAACTTAGTCTCCAACCTAACATTTTCAAATGAAGAAATGTTTGAAATTTTAGGAGAGTTAATGACTTCAAAAAGTACTCACCTGAGGAATTGGAAGAATGACAAAAGCGTCGAACCAGAAGCCATCGAGCGAGCGAACGTAATGGGAGGCAATCGCGCGCGCGTCCCAAACAAGTTTCCCGCAGCCGACCACCAGCGACTCCCTGGACACGTAAGCCAGTCTGAACTGCAGCCAAAGGTGGCAGATGTGCACGGCGTCGAGGCACGTGCGTAGGACGGTGACGACCGCCGCGAGACCGGCGTCCATGTGCAGGCGCGGCGACCCCTCGCGGCCGATGGATAAGGCATAGAAGAAGAGGGGATCGATGGCCAAGGCAAGGCCACGTGCTAACAAGAACGCCCGGTTCCACCGCTGCACGCGCTTGCTGCGAGGGTCCAACACGCGCCCGAAAGGTCCAGACAGCTGGCGGTTCCGAGCGCTGACTAGTACTGACGACGAACCGGGCTTGTTTCTAATGGGAATAAGAGACGAACCGGCACATGCTTCCCACACGGGCTGGTGCGCGTCGTCGCAACTAGTGGAGTGGAAAACCGGAACACCCACTTGCGTGCAAGCATAGCACTCCGTCCACACCGCCGCCGGGTTTTCCTCATAATTGCCGTCGCCGGCGTCAGTTTCAACTGATTTTCGTCGTCGCAGTATACTAACGACCCACCTTCATCAAGTTTATTAGCATATTTACATACATACGTAAACATTATATGTCAGAAAAGCTACCTATACATATGTACATAAGTTATGAGAAATTAATATATCAAAGATATACATGAGACCTTAGCTTGGGAAAGAATTGAAGCTGTATTATATAAACAAGTTACCGTAGTACAAGAAAAAGAAATGAGACCTTGGGAAGGGAAGGTTGAGGATTGGATAAGAGGGCATCTTAATTTAGAGGGGAACCATGTATGGGAGAGATCAGAGATCGAATTGAGGATGGGATGATAATTTTTGTAATAATGCTACTTATACATCAATTTTGTACACCAGGTACGGTTTTTCAACTGCACTTTGATAGCTTATATTTTATGCATTTGTATAATTTTGTACTGATATTTTGTTCTAGTATGAAATATCAATGTGCAGATATAAAATTATGGTGTACAAAATTGTATACACCAAATGATATTATTAGGAATATTAAGAATATTAGGAGTATTATTTTTTTATTGCTTTCTTATTCTATTACTTTCATAATTGTTATTCTACCATAATTATGATTCTTTCTTGCATTCTTTACTTAGGCATGGCCGGTCCTGGGGTAAGCATAGGGGGCTGTCGCCTAGGGCCCATTTCATAAGGAGGCTAATAATTATTTTTTCTTTTGTAAAAATAATCAGTTTAGGGTTTTAAGCTTTAGATTTTAAGTAAATACATGAAGTACAATAATAATATGACACACTCAATCATTTTAGTTCATCAAATGATATTACTCTTTTCTAAAAATAATTATAAGAGAAGCCATTTTTTTAATTGGCCTAAGGCCCATTAAATTCTAGGGCCGGCCTTGTATCTACGGATGGAATCTTATTATTTATTATGACTAATTATTACTCCCTCCGTTCTCAAAAAGAGTTCCTACTTTGAAAAAGTGGAAAAATAAGGAAGTGTTAAATTATAGTTGACTTCCAATTTTGCCCTTGTTGTGATGGGTAAAAGTAAGATGTGATGGTATATTATTAGAAAAAAAAGTATGATGTGATAGATAGGGTATGAAAAAGTAAAGGTAAAAGTGATTTTTTAATAGAAAGTGAAAGTTTTTTGTTGGAAGTGAAAAAAATGAAAGAGGAAGTATTTTTGAGAACCAAGGCCGGCCCAATAGGGGGACAAGGTGTCCGTCCGGGCCGGGCCCAAAAATATTAGGGGCACAAAATTTTTTTAAAAGTATTATATATATGTACATAAGCCCAGCTTCCCAGGCCCAGTCCACCCATGACCCACCTAACTGACCCAAGTTATTACCCCTCAATGGCTCAATTCCTCCGCTTGTAGCAAAAATCGGATAGAAGAAAAGCTTCCGATAGAACACTCAGAAATCGGACCGGAAGAAAGAAGAGAGCTGAGTCGCCGCCCGCCGCCTCCACTGCCAGACGCCGAGTCGCCGACCTGCACGGCTCCACCCTCTAGTAGATTTCCGATTTTGTAATTTTTATTTCTTAAATGTTAATTTTCTTTCATTGTTTCATTTTTTAGATTTAAAATCTATAGTTAATTATTAGTTTTTAATTTGAAATCTTCAATTTCATTCTTTGAAATAGAATGAATGAATGGTTCTATATGTTATTTATTTGATTTGGATGAATTGATTTGAATTTGTTATTTATGATAATGATATATTTATATTTAAAAAACTGAAAATAAAAAAAAATTACAAATTGATGAATTGATATGAATTTATGATTTATAAAAAAATTAAAACTGAAAAAGAAAAAAACAATTAAAAAAAGAATAATTGATGAATTGATATTAGGTTATGATTTATTTATTTATTTGCTTGCTTTTTAAGTTTTTTATTCTTGATTTTACTTAGTAGAATTTATGAATTTGGATTTTATTTCAAAAATAATTCAATAGCTATGACTTCTAAACAATCATCCGGTGGTCAAAAAAGAAAAAAGAGAAAATGAGATGAAGAAATGAGACAGTCTCAAGCCGGAGTTCTATATAAATTTATGAAACATAATGCTGAAGACGAATAAGTAGAAGTAAAAGAGATGGAAGAGCAAGAACATCTACAAATAGAGCAAGAACATGTTGAAGAGGAAAATTTTAGGGCCTTTTTTCTGTTTCGGCCCAGGCTGATGAATCCTCGGGACCGGCCCTGTTGAGAACGGAGGAAGTATCAAATTGTATCATGGTAACGGATCAAGAATTTTTCCCTCTCCAAAATAACAATGTGCGTGCTTAACAGCCATCGTCAATCCCGACGAGCGTACCTAGCTAACAGTCAGCGTCCCTTATCCTTCTCTTTTTTCTCCAATTGTGAGCTTGCCTAGCAGTCGCCTTTTTCTCTCTCTCTGTCCAACAAAAAATCGTGTGCGTGATAACAAATGAAAAGATGCATTTATTTGTGTTTCTTCTAGAGTTCGAGAACATGCAAAATGAAAGAGAAGCGAAGAACAACTCACAAGGAGAAAAAAAACAATTTAACGCCCTCGTTCCAATCGCCAAAACTATCCTTGGAAAAGAACTCATCAATAAATATTCTTCCAAGCTTGTTCGTCATGCAAGAAGATCTACCTCTCTACATTGGCTATCTCAAAATTTCTTCCGCCAGCTTCATTCCAGTAAATGTGCTCCAAGCTGCTTCTCGGTACCAATCATCTGTGTACAGGAACATTAAGAATGTTAAAAATATGAGTATTATATTATTCTTTATTTGTTGTTTATTTTAGTATTCTATAAATATTATCTACCATGAATCCATGATTCTGATTCTTTTTTACTTTAGTATATTTATACATAGAAATCAAACATTGAGTATTCAATGAGACATATTATCAAATCGTATGTGGTCTACACCTAGCTTGATACGGAGTACTAATTATTGAGCTGCCAATCAAACAACAAATGGGTGTGAGAGGTGGACGTCATTAACCACGCGCGCGCCCATAATGAATTATGAAAGACAGTTTGAGTTTTAAATTGGGAGAAGACTATTTGCAACAAGAAAACAAAAAAATTATGGGAGAAAGACCAAAGTAGGACTAAAACATTGAAAATATACCAAAATAGGACTTCCATGTTTTTATTCCCGAAATAAGACTTACATTACCATACATGGTCATATACATTACCAAAAAAGTATAGTAATTTGCACATGTACACTGCCACATTACAACAGAGCAAAGTCACATTACCGTAGTGCAAAGTCCTAGGGAAAAAAACATGAAAATCCTATTTTGATATTTTTCTCTATGTTTTAGTCCTATTTAGGGTGATTTCTAAAAAATTATACGCTGTCGTTTTAGTATATTTATCTAATTTGACTTTTTAAATTTAAACATGATGAATTTTTAGTTTAATTAAACAAAAAAATGTAATGTATATTAGTATATAAATGATTTTATTAGACTTATCTGGTTGAAAATTTTTAAATTTTTGTATATGCGATACAAATTGAGAGTAATTGAAGCTCAAATTTTATCCAGTTTGATTCGAAAAATTCAAATTGAACAAATACACTAGAACAGAGTTAGTACGAATGATTTAATTTAAAAATTAGAGGGACAAAAAACATAATTTCTAAATTTTTTTAGGGACTAGGAGTATATGTAACTCTAAAAAATACTCCGTATGAGATGAGGGATTAAAAATCGTGCCAAGAAGAGCAAATTGATATAAATAATAGGGAGTACTTGTACTATATACCATCTCCGTCCCTAAAAGATTGCGAGAGTTTGACTTTTTTGGTCAAATTATAGCACTCTTTGACCGCAAATTATGAAAAAAGTATATTTAGGTATAATGTAAATTTAGTAAACTTGGGTTTATTTTAAAATATAATTTTGAAATATTAAATTTTTATAATATTGAATGATTTTAAACTTTATTTAATTTATGGTCAAAGAGAGACACAGTTTGACCAAAACAGTCAAACTATAGCAATCTTTTAGAGACATAGGGAGTATATGGAATAATTATTTTTTAAAAGAAAATAGAAATTCATTGAGAACAAACAAGAAATAATATATACAGCTTAATTATTTCTTTTGGGTCCATAGGAGTATGTCTGCATGCTGTGTCTGTGGGGTATTCAATTATTTATTTTTTCGGTACGTGTTTTGTTGTTAAGGCAGGTTGAATTCGTACGCTACAGAACAGACCTCAGTTGATGGTTATATTCCTTTCCTAGTCATTGTAAATCTCCATCATTGATTTTTTGTTCACTTCTTATTATTGTAAAACAGTCTCCCTACTTCCGAGTAGGGGCAAGGTCTGCGTACACACACCCTCCCTAGACCCTACTGTAGTGGGGGATTCAACTGAGTTGTTGTTGTTGTTGTTCTTATTACTGAAACCACCACCGAGAGTCCCATTGCATATATTTTTCTTACAATAAGAAATACCCCGGAGTAACTTTTGAAAAATGCTAGGGGGTACACCAGTGTACTCCATTTGTCCCCCCACCCCCCTCCTTGTCCATATAAATAGGCAAAAGACTAAAAAAAATTAAATAAATAAAAATAAAATAAAAATGAGTGATAGAGAAAGGGGTGGGGGACAAATGGGATACACCTTTGGTATACCCCTAGCATTGCTCATAACTTTTTTATGTAGTTTTAAACATGTAAATTTTATCAAATAATTTTTATTTTCATATTAATTTATAAATACAATAGTTTTAAAGATCACAAAATTTTACGCGTTGTTCGAAAAGGGAATATCAGCCAAGTCTCAATATCAGTTAAATACGGAGTAACAATTAATTTTTGGAACAAAAGGAATTTATTTTGCGACGCTAGAAGCTAAGCGAAATAAAAAGTTTTCTTTGCAACAATTTATCCGGTACAAATAGACCTGGCAAAACAGAACCGGAACCGATTACCCGAACCGAAATATCCGAAACCGAAACCAGAATGACCCGAAAAATGAAGATCCGATCTATAACCGAAAACCCAAAATGATCCGAATCGAACCGAAACCTAACTAAATAATTCATATCCGATTTAAATCCGAAACCGATTAGATCTGAAACCGATAATACCCGAACAGATTAAACCCGAAACCGATTATATCCGAACCCGATAATACCCAAAACCGATAAAATCCGAAACCGATTAGATCTGAAACTGATAATATCCGAACCCGATTAGAACTAAAATCGATAAATTCAGAAGTATGTTTGCCTTTCAATAAGCATATTATATTTTTAAATTTTTACTATTATTTTACCATTTGAACTAATTACATTACTTGCTCATTCCCTCATAAAATGGATTATCTTCTTGAAAAAAAGTACAAAATTTTATGCCTTAAATTTATTATATGTAAAAATTAAAGATAAGTTATATATATAAATGATAACGCACAAACAAATAAAATTTCCGTAATTTTTAAATAGTAAAGTGTGATATTCTTTTTGGGACGAAAGGAATATATGATGAATTGTATGGAATAATTAGATTTTATTCTAATTTCATCTCATTACAATAAATTTTATTGATTTGAGAGTTAATGTGATTAGTTCAAACCAATTCACTCAATATTAGTCAATAAAATTAGATGCTAGTGTTAGCATTTTGAAAAGACTCTCTAGCGGCAGCCTTTACTGTTATCATTTTCAAATTTGATCTACACCATTACATTTAGGTGTAAAATTAATTATATTTGACTCTATTAAATTTAATTTTCTCTATTTTCAACTAAATATACTCAATAATTTACAAATTTTGCACTCAATTGAAAAAAATTCACTTAATTTCACCCCATTTTACTCAATTTTTACCAAATTGTATTCAAATGGAACATAAGACTATTTGAATTTATCTTTTATCCTTTCATTTATATACATAAGTATATTAGTAGATGTGAGAAAAATTTGATATTTCAAAACTAAATTTTAAAATCAATTTAATTATATTAAGTTTATATCATAATTAAATATATATGTTTTCATAATTTGTAGTCTAAATTTGTAAAATATGACTAAACAGTCAAAAAGGGAAGATTATTTAGGGTAGAGATAATATAACTAGAAAAAAATATAAAATAATATGAGGTATTGAATTGATGATAGATTGATAAATGTGATAAAACATAAAAAGAAACACGGATAGTTAAATTTTAAT
The DNA here is from genome assembly GCA_900332095.2 of Cuscuta campestris. Lineage (NCBI taxonomy): Eukaryota > Viridiplantae > Streptophyta > Magnoliopsida > Solanales > Convolvulaceae > Cuscuta > Cuscuta campestris. The sequence goes on from OOIL02003255.1 coordinate 107,983, forward strand.
TAGAAAATAATATATATCCAAAATATATTTGATCCGAAACCGAAATACATCCGAACCGAACTAGACCCGAAACCGAAATATATCCGACTCAAATTGTATCCGAACCGAACCGAAAAGTGAATAGAACCGAAATCAAATCCGAACCGAAATTTAACCGATCCGAACCGAACCGATTATAACATATAACCGAAAGATATCCGAACCGAAAAAATCCAACCCAAAACCGATCCGGTTGATTCGATTGCCACCTCTAGGTACAAACACTGCATTTTTTTTAATTTGTTGATTTGAAATGGACAATGAGGATAAGATGACATCGAATTAAACGCTTTCATGAGCTAGAAACGGCAGTGCAACTGAGGAATAATTTACAGTCGGATGAGATGAAGAATCAACAGATCCAATAACATTTTGCCGTAAACGCTTTCATTCAGTTTCATCTTCAAAATCTAAGCCAGAGATTTTCATCTTGCCAATGTTCACTGCAAAAGGACATTTACTTTATAAGCAAAAGGTCAATGAATGTTCGTTCCATAGAATATAATAATTGTATTTTCTATTTTTTTAAATGTCTAACTTTTTACTATCTTGAACGTCTCAATGTATAGTAATTGAATGGACTGTGACATGTGCTCTCATCTTGACATCAAATGCCAAAAACAAACATGGAAAAGGAAATAACACATTTGAAATATATTAGTGAAACAGAGTAAATGAGTGAAGGATATCCGTACAATTACATAGATGACGAATAGGCAGGCATTTAGGAGATCTCATTTTTCACTGTTAGATATGGTCAATCCGTTCAACAAGAGGCATAGTATTCACTAGGTTCTTTGACTGGTGTTGCACAACAGCATGTACTCGCACATCCACCCTATAATCTCCCGAGGAGGCTAGCTACCTAGTCGGAACAATTTACAAAACCAAATTGCACTGCTAGTAGTAGAAGGCAGTTTTTGCTACTTCGTGACTTGTTTCATGATGAAAACTATTTTTATATACTTCACATGTAGTATTAATTGTAAAGCGTTCTTGTAAATTTTCTCAACTCATGGTTAAGAAAAGTACAAATTAGTGGTAGTACTTAACCTGAACAATTCATGGACAAAATCCAAATCGAAGAACTGAATAAAAAACCATAAACGGCCCTAGTTAAAACAACAACAATTACAACAACAATCTAGTTGGATCCCATGAGTGTAGGGTCTGTGGAGGGTGTGCGTACGCAGAGCTTGCCTGTACTCAAGAGTAGAGAGACTGTTCCAAGAGACCCGTGGCTCAAACAATATAGATAAAACAAGATCACAGAGGACATATATAGCAAAGATAGCAAAAAGCACACACAGTAGCCAAGAACAAACTAATTACTCCCTCTGTTCCCTAGTATTTGTCCACTTTTGACTTTTTTTTTATCAAAATTGGTAAACTTTGACCTCAAATTAAATAAAAATGATATTAGATATTGATACAAAAAGAGTTTTATTAGATTTATTATATCAAGTATTTTCAAAATATTATTTTACTTAATTAAAATACAATATATATTGTATTTAATTATAGGTCAAAGGTTGAAAACAGTTGACCGAAAAAAGTCAAAACTGGACAAATACTCGGAGGTAGTAAATAAAACAAAAACAAGACAAGCAAAGAGCACCAAGGATACAAAACAAACAAAGCACACAAGTGGAGAAACTACCACTAAGTCCAGAACACCTACCACGATTACCCTAATCCTAGCTCTTCACACGCTCATATCTAAGGTCATATCCTCAGTAAGGGCAAGAAGTCTTAGATCCAGACTAATCACCTTCTTCCAACATAAGTTTCTTGCATCTCTGCACAAGGGCGTCAGAACTCCTCCCTTCACGTGCCTAAACCACCTCAGCCTAGCTTCCCGTAGCTTATCCTCCACATGAGCCACGCCTACCTGTCCTCGAATAACCTCGTTACGAATCCTATCCATCCTCGTCTTCCCACTCATCCACCGCAGCATCCACATCTCAGCCACATGCAATTGACGAACATGAGTTTTCTCAAGTACCCAGCACTTTGCACCATATATCATAGCTGGCCTGACTACGGACCAATATAACTTACCTTTCATCTTAGCCAAAACCTTCTTATCACAAGATGCCAACCTCTACTTAGCCCAAGCTGCTCCCACACGATGCACAACTTCTCTGTCCAACTCCTCATCCGGCTGAATTATCGCGCCAAGACACTGAAACTTGTCTACCTTCAACACTGGGTTTGAATCAATACTAACTTCCACCCGTAATTCTGTCTCTCGGTCATTAAAACAACATTTCATGTATTCAGTCTTGGTTCGAATCCTTTAGATTCCAGGGAAAGGCGTCAAAGTTCCAACTTGATTAGTCCCTCATGGGAGTTGTCGATAAGCACAGTATCGTCAACAAAAAGCATGCATCATCCCTTGAACTCCTTGCGTTAGGACGTCCATCACTAGAGCGAACAAGAAAGGGCTAAGGGCATATATATATATGATGTAACCCCACCTCCACAGAGAAAAGTCCCGGACAGTCTTTACCCTAGTCCTTGCCCCGCCGCCGTACATATCTTTGACTACATGAATGTATGCAATCGTCACCCCTCTCACATCAAGACACCTCGAGACACCTCCACACCCTATCGTACGCCTTTTTGAGGTCAATAAACACCATACGAAGATCTTTCTTCTTAGCCCTATACTCTTTGATCGACCTCCACAGGAGGTGAAACCAAACTGGTTCTAAAAAAACCTTACGTAACCTATACTCGATGATGCACTCCCAAACCTTTATTTGGTGTGACTAAGTAGTTTGATGCCTCTGCAATTCTCGCAGCTCTAAACGTCTCCTTACCCTTAAACAGAGGGACCAACACACTCTCCTTCCACTCGTCCGGCATCTCTATTGTCCTGAAAATAACATTGAAGAGCTTAGTTGGCCCTAGGCTCTCCAACTTCTTAATAACCAAAGTAACCCACTGCAGCGCACAAACTTCTAAAACTCCACCAAGATCTTAGTTGGCCCAAGGCTCTCCCACTTCTTATTCCGCGGATGGCCGGGCCACCTTGTCCTGACTAAAACGCCGGCAAGACCCAAAGTCTTGATGTGTCTCGGACTGCGCCCGCTCACCTAGTTCTAGCCTCAGATCTTCTCCCGCATTCAGCAAGCCATAGAAATACTCCCCCCATCCATTAGCAACCTCAACAATCTCAAACAACACTCTACCATCACCTCCCTTCACACATCTCACATGATCCAGATCACGGGCCCCCCCTCTCACGTGCCATAGCCAGCCGGAAAAGTCTCTTATCACTGCCTGCTCCTAAATGTCCTTATAAAGGTGTAGCAGCATTCTTTTCCCTCGTAACCTCTAACTTAGCCTCCTTACGAGCAATCTTAAACTCTGCTCGAAGAGTCGCCCTATCCTCCTCTTCACTACAATCCACAAACCTCGTATATGCCACCTTCTTAGCTTCCACCTTCCCCGAACCACAGCACTCCACTACCAATCACCTTTACGTAGACTCCAAGAACCACAACTCACACCCAATACCTCTATGGCGGCTTTGCTGGTTAGCAGTCTGAGCCCACATGTTTGTAGCCTCCCTGACACAGTGCCATGCACCCATCTAGGCTCGTGTAATCAACTATGGGATTTGCACCCTACCAGGCTCCTCCACTGGATACGTACTAGACCACTTGTTGTTTGTCTAGGCCTCACTCACTTGATCATGACCAATGTTCTATATGGCGAGGCGGAAACCCGCCATGAGGCTAGCCTCTGAAACGTTTCCAAGAAAATACGCAATAAGGCGTATCTCGCCATACGCTATATGTGTTTCTATCGATTGCGCAAGATTGCGTACACAATAAAGCTTACGCACTGGGGCGGGATTTGAGGTGTAAGCAATATTTGTTCCCATTTTTTTAGATTAAGGTTCAATCAGTCAATTAAAAAAATTTCAACATATGTACCTGATCTGATCGTATCTTATAGACCTAATTTTAGTATCGCCATCTTCCATACTCGTCAATTGTCATCATCTACATCAGGTGAGTCATCTTCTACCATCATCGTTTATATCTCTCGTTTATAGACCTAATTTTTTGCTTTTTGGTAAGGCTCTGCCTTTTGATTGATAAGGCTCTTCGTACTTCATTGTACTGTTTTTCTTAACTCCATATATCATTATTTACTTATTTAATTATTTTTTATTTTATGCTTATTGCTAGTCTGCCAGTGTTTATTTTACTAGTTGTATCGTCGACCTTTTTTATACTATATATGGAGTATGTTGCATCTTTTCTCCATGTACTAGTAGTCTCTGCCACTTAAATGGACATTTTTAAACTTTAAAATTGAGGCTTACGGCTCAAAATGCCTTGAAGCTTACACAATATGCCTTGGAATAAAACCGCCCCAAAACCGCAATACACAATTTTGAACATTGATCATGACATCCATCATCAGTAGTAGTTGGTGTTGAGTGGTAAGGTTCTTACTCACAAGGTTCTTACTCACAGGACCTGATCACACCTGCGTAGAAAGAAGTAATCAACCTACATCCTCCCCATTCTAATAACGAAGGTAACCAAATGATCCTCCCGTTTGGGGAAGCAGGAGTTAGCGACCACACAATCACTCACTTGTTGTTCGTCGAGGCCTCACTCACTTGATCATGACATCTATCACAAGTAGCTGGTGTTTAGCGACCACCAAATCCCTCACTTGTTCGTCTAGGCCTCACTCACTTGATCATGACATCCATCACCAGTAGCTCGTGCTGAGTGGTAAGGTTCTCACTCAGTACTTTATTGTCCTCACAAGAGGACCTGATCACACCTGCGCAGAAAGAAGTAATCGATCTGAATCCTCCCCATTCTACTAACAAAGGTTACCAAACAAATGATCCTCCCGTTTGGGGTAGCCGGAGTTAGCGACCACCAAATCACTTGCTTTAGCAAACTCCAAGAGTGCAACACCTGTCGTGTTCCCATTCCCATCTTGCACCTCCTCGAAGCACTCAGTCAAGTCCCCAATATGTCCATTAAAGTCTCTTCCAATGAAGACTTTCTCCGTCTACGAAAAACTGCATACAACCCTATCTAGCGAATCCCAAAACTCCTTCTTAACTTCGTCCTCCAAGCCAGCATGAGGGGCATATGCACTCACAACATTCATAGCACATTCACCCTAAACTAGCTTGATAGTCATCAACCAATCACTAACCCTCTACCAGTAACTCCCGTTGTTCTGGTGCCACCATAATACTCACTTTGTTCCTTCTCCTAGCCAAACCGAAATACCACAGCTTAAACTCGTCCACTTCTGGTGCCTTGGTGCCCACCCATCTTGTCTCTTGCACACATGCCAACTGAATCTTTCTACTCTTGAGAATTTGCACCAACTCAATTGACTTACCAGTGAGGGTCCCTATGTTCCACGAGCCGAACCGCACTAAAGACCTACCCCTCCACACCTCCCCCTCGCCCTCCCTAGCCCCAGGATATGACCTTTAAGTCTACATTGCTAACCAATGCCACTATGCTAGCAGAGCAGCACCTACCAGAAGAAAAAAGCAGCCAAAAAAACAGGCAACAAATACAATGATAAAGCTATAGTTAAATGCAAAACTAAATAAATAATGAAGGGTAGCCAATACAATCAGCGAAAAGGGAATAAGCGAAAAAAAAACAGAGGGTAGAAGTAGGCTGAGGTGGTGGTGGCAGAAAAAGGTTGGGTTGGCAGGGTGCCGGATGATGGTGGTGGGTGCGGCTAAAGTAAGGGAGGGGCTGGGATGACAGGGTCTAGGGCAACGACGGCTGGTCTTCTGTTTAGGGTTGAGTTGGGGTGTTGAGTAGGGCTGGAGGCCGGCGGTGACTAAGGCAGTGGCTGGCGGGATCTAGGGCCTAGTAAAAGTTTTCCTAAATAACTAGGGCTGAACATCTTAGTTAAGTCTGATGACATTTACTAGAAAAATGAAATAATCAGCATCTGATATCTCAAAAAACCAGTGCTAGATATACCCTCGCAGAATTTATATTACAATGTTTAGATTAACTAAGATGTGCGTTGGGGTAATAGACCTATTTGCAGTTAGTTGGTGGAGATCAATCCTAAAATAGAGGGCTTTTCCCCCTGAGCAAAATGATTAATCCTACAAGTAGAGAGCTTTTTTCCCTGCGCCAAATGCTCAATCATCTATCACCCAAACATTCCTAATCTAAGAGATAATGCTCCAGGAACATAGAAATTTGGAAACAGTCTCACCCTTCGCGTGGAATTCTAGCAGCTCAGGGAACCTCAACGGTGAGGTTCTCAACCCCTCATGTGTCTAATTAATATTTCTAAGGCTGCACCATCCTTCTCCATGATTGTGGGGACTATCACGAGCAAGAAAACCTCAGGGCGGAGTCGCATCAGCCCCACATGTGGCCTTTTTCCGTAGTAGTTTGTCGTGTCAACGCAACTATGGAGTAGAAACCGAGTCTAGTGATTCAATATATGCGCTATGGAGCACATATGTGTCAGAAACTAGGGCAGCTGCATTTAGGATTTCAGGGTAGGACCCGGATAATCCTCTAGTCCAGAAGCAAGGTTAAGACTTAACAGCCTGGTCAACTGGGTCAAAAACTGAGTAAGCAATATCCCTATACAAAAATGATTCAAGGTGACCCAGGCCAGCCCGCAGGTCGGCCAGATACACAGCCCACTTTGCAAGTGGTAGCCGGTCCCAATTTGGCTTAACTAAATATCTTTCCTACAAAGTCATCTCCTAATTCTTTTATTATAGTCTTATGCCCAATGTTATGATCAAGGAGAAAAGGTCAATATTGCATAGGGGAACGTCCAGCATATTGTTCAATAAAGCTGAAATGAGTTATTAGACCAAGTTGCATAGTTGTTTGTTGATCGAGAAGTTCTCTCATGGACATCACATTATTGACACCATTAGAAAATACTTTGCTGCCTATTTTTGCCCCTCGGGTAACAAAGAAAGCCCTTCTAACCTACTATTTTAATCCCTGCGCTTCACTCTCATGTCTATGGTAGTATTGTCATGTTCTCCTGAACTGTAGAAGCAACATGTACTGCCTAATCGCATCACATTAATTCTTCTTTGATCTGCCCTTTCCTCTCCCCAAACTCCCAATGCCCAGCCTCTCACACCTCCTCAAGGGAGTGTCATTGCCCTTATCCACGTGCCCGATTGACCTCAACCAAACACGTCTTATCATCCATGGACACCACTCCAATCATGTACAAAAATTCCTCATGTCTAACTCTATCCCATCTACTGAGAAGCACATCCACCTTGGCATCCTTAATTCTACCACTCTCAACTTCTGCGTGTGGGTTTTCTTCCCTGGCCAACATTCAACCCATACAACGTAGCTGGTCTAACCAACAATAACAAACCCAGTATAATCTCAACTTCATAGGCGTTTGGGAATTGGGTATGCATATGTATGCAACCTTACCCATGTAAAATACAAAGATACTATTTCTTGTCTGTGGCTCTATAAAACTTACCTTTCGATTGTAGTGGTACACACTTGTCACACCATACGCGAGCCATCACTTCGTCTTACCCACCTGATACAATGAGCAACATCCTCATCAATCTTGCCATATCTCTTAATGACAAACACAAGGTAGCTGAAACTAACACCTTGGGAATAGCATGTGAATTGATCCTCACAATAAAGAACCTAGGCATCAAAATAAAACAACAAAATATATTTAAAAAGTTCATTTTGGATTGATATATAGCTTCAACATTTTGGCCCAGCCACTGAAGTCCAGATCTACCCTAACATTTAAGGGGCTAAGAAGTTACCGTCACCTTTTTTGGTCCTTTTTCTGTTTGTATCCGTCCACTAATTTAACGGAAAGAAGCCAACACTTTTTATGCCCCAAAGAATGCTTTTTACACTTCTACCTCCATGCCTTTTTTAATTGAACACCTTTCCGTCTTTCACCCATCAGTGTCGCAGCTGCCTTCTCAGGGGGATTCATGCGGGGAAGAAGAGGAATTTAGCTTCGATTTATCCCTCATATGCGCAGATTGAAAGTTATGCATCTTCTTTCCTAATGCGGAACTGAGACACTATGCAAAGTGTAAGTTCATAATTTAAGGTTTGGTGGGCGTTGATAGAGTAATTGGATTTGGGTTTCAAGCATTTCTGTTTTTAATCAAAGGCTGAAAGGTCCCCGTTGTTAATCAAATCTTGAAAGACCCCCAATTTTAAAGCAAGGGTTAAGGGTTTCTACTTGTCTAGACATTTTGATCTGTGGCGTAAATAGATCTTCCTCTCACATTAGCTGGATCTAATGATTTAGGACATTTACTTTAATTCATCTATACGTGTTTTTGTTATTGTTTTCCCCATTTTTCTTGCGGTTACTGCTCCCTTTGGACTGTGACTGTGGTGTTTAAAATTATCCTTACTGTCTAGAACTATGCTTTCACTTTTTGGGATATCTTATACTCCGTATTTTCTTACTTGTGAAGAGATAGGTGTCTTCATTATTGCATTCCGCACACAACTCCAATTGTGGCTAGCTTCAGACTTCCACTCGGATCAAGAAGAAGAGATATTTTTAGCTAGAAGCCAACCTAAAAATGAAGTTACTGCTCATCCTCTCTTAATGACTCCCCATCAGAAGATTATTCTAACCAACCACATTTAATTGTCCACTTTCTATAAATATTTCATATTTTTTTTCAAAATTTTAGATAATTTATTACTCTGTATTTTAAAATAATCATAGACCAGTAATTCAATTTCGACAAACAAAAAGAAAAATGGACAACTGAATACAAATAGAGGAAATAGTTCTAATTGTTGGTAAGCATGCTCCAAATGTGGAATTAAAAACAACAACAATCCAGTTGGATCCCACAAGCTAGAGATAAAAAGAGAGGATTCTATTTTACTCTTAAATTTAACTACATAGTATGCACATTTGATGTATCATTACTATCAAGTAAGCTTGATTTACCTATGGCATGTGAACCCATTGAATGGTGTAGTGCAACAGTTGAAAGACTTAAAACCCTATTAGGTCATTATTCGATTGTTAAGCATAAATTTCAATACTTTAAAATCTTCCTGATGGTTTTATTGTCTTTAATTAGCATACAGAAAAATGTAATTAGATAAAGTTAATTGACCTTGTTTTAAATTTCATAAGCATATGCATCATTATTATTCTTTAGCCTAGAGTTTCTAATCTTGCATCACATTTAGTGCTTCTTACATTTCTTTTGTTATCTTGATTTTAGATTAATCTGTTTTACTTTGATGTATTTCTTGTTCTACACTTTCTGGCTTTCTTCTTCTTTTTTGGTGACCATATGCAACAGAGTTGTAAATGCTACTATAATTCACCACTTTAATTTTGAGTTAAAAGAAATGCATTGGTGTTCTAAACATGGCAGTGGTTTTTTAGTCATTTTCATATTACTAAACCTTGTTAAAGAAAAATCCTATTCTCACAAATAATTATTTTAAGTTCAGTATTTTTTTCTTTGATTGTCGTTCCCTCAAGCTGAGCGGAACACAAAGCCAAAAATAACAAACTTAGAACATAAAGTAAAAGAATACTCCCTCTGTCCCACCAAAAAGTTCCCATTTTGAATAGTATTTAGTCAAATATTTACACGTTTTGACTACAAATTGTGAGAAAAGTATATTGAATTATAAAATAAATTTAATATAATTGGATTCATCTTAGGATCTAGTTTTGATATCTCAAATTTTTTTAGCATTTCATTATTTAGATTATATTTAATTTATGGTCAAAGCGTATAACTGTTTGACCAATTTATGGTCAAAATGGGAACTTTTTTGTGGGACGGAGGGAGTAAGAAAACTTAAAAAAAATAAAAGATCTAAAATGGGCCACTTAGCATACAAATAAAAAAAGCTAAAATTCTAAAATGGACCATTTAGGTTGCTTATAATGAAAGAGAAAAACACCTTGACTTCTATTGTCATTTTTTATCTGCTTCAGGAAAAAATACAAGCTCAAAAAAGAAACTCGTCTAATCTGCAAACAACAATGACCCCATGGATCGCAACGGAAAAAAAAAAAGAGAAAACAGAACAGGCTTCATTTTATCCCATCCCCGTGAACTTAGATATGCCCAGGTATGTTTTTTTTTGTGGCTATTTTTGTTTTTTTAACTTGTGCAGAAGCCACCATATGTATATCTTCCATGTAGTGAATCTTTCATGTAGTAACTAAAACTGCAGGTCGATCTGCAGCATAGATAAATCTAACAAAATAGAGGCTCTTTTGATTAATGAATATCTAGCACTCTTTTGGGCACCACTCGCACGATGTGCATCCAGGGCTAGTATTAGATATAAATTCTTAAAATTCAATTAAGCATTCGTAAGAAAAACACATTTTGAATTAGCTATTTTCAAGTGTCTAAAAGTCGCTTCATTTTGCATTGATATATTTAGTTTTGACAATTATTTAACACTATCTTAGCACCAAGCCCAACTAATTGGAGTTAAGATGATGATGATGACGATGCTGATTATTGTTGTTTTTGTTGTTCAATTGAAATGACACATTCATCTTATTGTTATAAGCTCCTCAAAGTTGCTTACTAAGGAAACTTAGAATTGGTTTAATAGCCATAGACTCTTGTATAAACACATCAAAATACATTGTTTAAAATAAGAAAAAGTGCTTGGAATTATGGATAAGCTTAAATTCGGTTTCGTAAAGGAAATAAGAGTGTATAGACAACTCACCAACAGCCTCCATCCCTACTAATTTGGGCATGCACTTGCTGATATGATCCTCTGCTTCTTTGTCAGCTTTTAGTGTCTCACACTCAAAAGAAACAAAAATGTTTCCCTTTCGGCATTTCTCTTCAAGCAAATTCATAACATCATTTTCCCACCTGTCCGCGAAAAGATTAAAAAAAACAAAGGAAGATATAAAGGGAAGCAGCTTCAGAGCTGAAGAGGCCCACCCAGAGTGGACTCCATGTCAAATCTTTCAGGACCAAAGCAACTCACCCATGAGCATGCTCAATATTATTTAGCCTAGCAGCATCATGTCCTTTGCATTCCACTATAACATCCCGTTCTCTCATAGTCTGCAAATGACCAAGTTTGACAAACACAAAGTAAACATTGGATATCATAACTTCATAATTATCACAGGCAAGTCAATCAATCCTCATTTTTTAGGTGGTTAAATTTCAAAGAGTCATAGATCAATAAAATTTGCAGCTCGGTGTCATGTATCACTTACTTTAAAGTCTGTGACCGTAAGTTTGATCAAGCGATAATCCTCCCCTCTACTGCACTCCCTTTCACAAGCCAACTCTTTACAGAGCAAAAGAGACACATTTTATCCCATTCCCAAAACAACTTAGATTAATTTTATTGCAGCTTCAGTTCTAAGAAATCAAAGGATGCAAAACACATCTACACAAAATTGATTATATAAAATACTCTTACATGTCTGCATGCATTAGAAAAAAGAACTCTACTTTCCTATCATATCAACCCATGGATGAAACAATTATCTAGAATGCTAAACTCAACACATCTAGACAATAGCATTATAAGAATCCTCGAGTAACAACAATTCAGAAGCATGTACTTGAGTATGGCATGTACTATCACACCAATGAACTGCATTCTGATTACATGCTCATTTCCACTTTAGTAACAAATTCTGAGTTCAAACATTTTAAATATAATTTATAAAGAAAAATCGTGAGGGGCACTAGATTGGCTGGAGGAAACAGTAGCAGCGGATATTTTGAAGAGTAAGTATACCGGTGCCGTGAAGGCCATAGCAGATAGACTCTGGAAGCTGGATAAAGTGTCCAGAGATGGATCCACTGGATAAAAGTGCGATGGACGCTATCCCTTCCATCAGCATTCCCTTTCTAGCCTCCATTTCCTTTGCTCCTGCAACATCAATACTTCAACTTCACATTTCACTTTATTCTTTTACATAATTGCATTTTAGCCGTGTAGAAATTCACCCATTTTCCCTTTAGATCATCTTCAATTAGAAATCGTTGGTCTTCTTCGTGAATACAATTCAGTTTTAAGGGTTTGGTTTTTAGGCCCTTCGTTCAACAAAATAAAATAAAATTATAATTCAAACCTAAAAAATTAGGACTTTGGTCTTCTAGTTTGGTTGGATTGCAGTGCATAGATTTAATACTCCCTCCATTCTATTACTTCTTTTTTCTTCCTCCTAAAACTACTTTCTCATTTAAAAAAAAAGATGACAAATAACATTAATACCTTCATGTATTTATACCAATTATCTTCTAACTCTATATTTTGAATGATTGCAAAAAAAAAATTCAAAAAATCTTTTTTAAAGAGGGTAAAATTTGAAGTCAAAGCCAAAAATTAAAAATGGGGAAAAGTCAAACTGGAAAGAAAGAATCAGGACGGAGGGAGTAATTTATTTTCTCTTTGTTCTTTTATAATCTCTAATATACTACTTTGATTATTAATATCTTTATATATATATATATATATATATATATATATATATATATATATATCTATATAGGGGCCAATTCCTGTAAGAATGCACCTTGTGGAGAGAAATGAGAATGAAATCTAACCGTTGGATCTGATGCATCGTGCGGCTCAGATTGCATCCTGCGCTCAGATTTTGAGATAGTGCATTTTCAAATCATTTTGTTGCACTTAATTTTGATGTAATCCTAACCCTTAGATTGCACAATCTAAAGCACCAGATTCATTCTTATTTCTCTCCTAAGATCGCATTCTCACCAGAACCAATATATATATATATATATATATATATATTGTATTAAAATTAATTTCTCGTTTCAATTTACGATATTTGACCAAATCAATTTTCAATTCAATTTATTTGACTATAAGTATAAAATTTAAAAATTTACTTTATATATTTAAAAAATAAATCAAAAGTTTTACAAAACTAGAGGTGACACGACTATATTATTTTATCAAACGATTAATGAATGTAAACAAAAAAATGAATAAAATTAGACCATGTGAATAGTAACTAATAAAATTATTTTAAGACGGAGGAAGTATAACTTTGTATTATAAAAATATGATATTTTAAAACTTTATTTCAAAATGAATGATTGATATTATTTACTCGGTATATCATAACTCAATTTTTCCCCCATATTTTATGGCCTAAGTTAAAAACTTTTGACCGAGAAAAAATAATCTTTAAGATAATTCAAGGAAAGAGGGAGAAAAGAAAAAGGAGAATAGTAAAAGGAGGAGTATAAGGGTGAGCAAAAATATCGGCCCGACATTGTTCCGAACCAGACCGATATTGTACCAAACAAAAAAGCAAGTTTTTAAATGATTTTAGTATATTATATCCCGAATCGAACTGTACCATTTTCAAAGTGGTACGGGACATGTTTCCAAAAATTAACAGCAAAAATAACGAACTAAACCGTTATCACTAAAATATTAAATTAATAAATAATTACATATTTTCATTTGTTAATTTTGAAGTACAACTCGAATTATAATTTTATTTGTTGGAAGAGCGAACTTAAATTTAAGTTTTTTCAAAAATTGTAACTAAACAATTATACACTTGTTGGGTAAGAAACTAAGAATGTATATTTTTTTAATTTTATCGGTTGTTTGTTATAAATAAAAATACTTTAAAATGTTGTCGAAGTATTATGAAATGATTTGGCATGGTACCATCCCGTTACCGAACGACATTGTACATAATGGTTTAGGCGTAAAATCAAAACTGTACTGAACCGTTTGAATAGTAACAATATGGTACGGATTCTTTAAAAATACTAAACCAACACGGACCGTGTTCACGCCTACATTTGTTGCTTGCTACCAAGTACCAATTCTATAATGTCGTGGGCAGTCCACTTGATTCACGCAGAGGGGGGGGGGAGTGGGGTGATGAGGCAAAATTTTCAAAAAAATTACTGGCAGGTATTTCCTGTTTTGTGGTAACAACTCACTGGTCCATAACTTTTCAAAGTATTCTCCGCAGTACCTTAAATTTTATTTGAAAACTAATTCCGGAATGACTTTTCATTGATTTCTCGTCGTCATACTCATGTGCTCTGTTATCTTTTCTTCTTCTTTTCTTCCCAAAAATTATTGTTGAGTACCCCCAATTTTTTGGTTAGAACTTTCGAGTCCCATCATTTTCCAAAATATACTTTGAGCTACCTTAAAATATTCAAAAACTTACTCTAAAGGGATTTCCTTTTTGTCGTATTATTATTATAACTAGCATCACACCCGTGCGTTGTACGAGTCATATTTATGTTACTAATTTAAGATCATTTTTGAAAGATACGAAATGATGATGTCTAATAGAATATAGATATTTTATTATTTTAAGGTACAAAAGTATTTTGTTTTACTAATTTCAAAAGACTCGTTTATAAACTACATTATTCGTACAATTAGTTGGAACATTATCTTCGTTACACATCAGAATTTTCAAGCCACTACGATTTGTTACTTTTGAAACTGCAACATACAGTTGTCCATGACTAAATACCGGTTTCGGTAACAATATTCCAACATGTTTTAGAGATTGCCCCGGACTCTTGTTAATCACCATTGCGTACGAAGTATACACAGAGAATTGACAATTTTGAAACTTGAATGGAATTCTTGTCTCGAATGATGTCAATGATAGTCTTGGAATAACGACTTCTTCACCCACGTGTCTTCTAGATAATACCTTTCCTTGATTAGCAAACCGAGTTACTATCAACCGTGTATGATTACATAAACCTAATGAATGATCAATATTTTTCAACAATATCATATGTGTGCCTACCTTCAAAGTTAACTCATGATTTGGTACTCGGGAAGCACAAATCTTACTTAAGAACTCAGGAGAGTGTAAGTCATCAAAAAACTTGAATTGCAGTCACTAAAAAACTTGAATATTAAGTGCATGAATGATGAGACACGTTACAAGTACAAAATAGAAAAAAAAAAGATAGGATGTTTTCGCATATGATTAATTAAAAACAAGCGTATGAACTACATGCAAATGTTCGACTGATTAAATTGTTTGGATAAATTATTTCTACCCAAGGGTTACCCCATTTGTACATTGTAGGTGTGCACTAACATTTTGTGTTAATATAATATTAATTTTTGTTAACACACCAACACTTTGTGTCGGTGTAAATTTTTGTTAACGCACTAACACTTTGTATCAGTGTGAACCATCAAAATGTTGGTATATACCTTTGGTGTAGAAATGAGGTACAATTTTTGGTGTAACCAAATTGGTTTCTAAAAAAGTTTGAGTGAGGAAATTTCTCCTGAGAGAGCCCTGTTTTTTGGGTTGAATTTCAGACTTAGATATAAAAAATATTGAAAGGAGTTAGAAAAAACTGAAAGAGTTAAAAAATGTTGAAAGAGTTAAAGTGTTAAAAGCAACTCAATTAAATAATCACCCTCCAAAAGAATTAAATGATCATTTAAATAAATATGTAAAAAAACTCTAATTTTGGATTTAAAAAAAGAACTCAACATTGTCTATGATTGAAGTTGTATGTTTTAAATTTAGATATGTTATGTTATTGTATATTGATCATATATAAATTTCTTTTTTATGTTGTTGAAAAAAATTGAAAAGAGTTGGAAATAAACTAAGAATAGGAAAAAGTTAAAAGTTACCTAATTTTTCAAACCCAAAAGAAGTGGACCTAATGAGCCACAAATGTCAACGGTCAAGGACTCAAGAGTTGTACCCAGTAACTCAAGAACCAACGACCCATTAAAACCACATGAAGTAACATTGGAATCATTAAATAACACAATGATTTTGTGAAAATAAAGAAAAGCCTCAGTAGCTAGTGAGTGAACAGAGTGATCTACTATTATACTGTAAGAAGAACTCAACCAATAAAACCACATACTGTATATTCCACAAGCAAGCTGACAAGGCAATGTGTAGTAAATATGACTAATAATCCACAGTGAACGACTTATCTAGCTAGCAAAACTAGTAGCAGCAGCAAATGAAGGGATCGTTGTCGCATTTTACTAAGTTTCTTTGCTATTTTCTTGGCCATGTTCTTCAACTTCAGCATGTGGGTCAGGTGGAGAATCAGGTTCCTTCTTCAGCTCTGTTTCAAATTCCTTTGCTGCCTGCAAAGAGTTTAGGTGCACTGAGATTATTCATAATAACATTTATTAAAGAAAATGACACTTTTTCATATATTTGCTAATTGGGGTTGATGCAGCCAGCAAATTTTCAAGTTTGGTGTGTTCTGATGTGCCAAGGACAAATGCCACACCCCACATTTATAGCCCAATGACAAATGCCACAAATATTCTGTTGGAGGAACAAGTCACTAATTAACAAAAGAAAAATTCATGTCAATGCTCACATAAATATGTCATTTTACATAAATACCCCAAGATTTCACGACATCACACCACGACCAGCCGAAAGTCCTAATTTGAGGTTTATTGTTCTTACCTGAACAAAAAATACACGTCCGGTAAGTTCTTCCGGTCTTAGTTCTACTTTTAACGATTTGTTTTTGCTCGAGTTAAGCAAAAGGCCGGAATTATTTTTTAAAAAATTAAATTCTTGGAATAACAATGGTAATTTTGAAAAATTGGAGTACTTACGTAAAATGACATTTCAAGGAGCATTGACATTAATAAAAATTGGAATGGATTAAATATTTCAAACTCTCTCTGTCTCGCAAAAAAAACTTCACATTTTCTTTTTTCATTGTCTCAAAACAACCTTCACACTCCTTTCATTTCCTCTAAACAAATGTGTGGCTCACATTCCTCACAATCTTTATCTCTCCTCTAAACAAATTTCAATTAGACATTTCATTTTCCAACACTTTTCTTAAATTCTGTGAAGCCAGACACTAAAGTTCAGTCAAAGATTTTATAAGTGCGTATAGCAAATGAAATAACCTATCTGCTTAAGCCATCTCCTCTCATCAAGTCCATGGAGATAGCTTCAATGTTATAGGATTACATATTTACATTCAGTCAATGATATTGTAGTTTTTAACCAAAGTGTAAATGTTGGAAGCAATAGGTATATATCTTGGGAAAGTTGCAATACTTTCTGGGCATCAAAATTCTACAATCTTGTGATGGTACTGTTCTCTCCGAAAGGAAATATGATGTGGATATTCTCGAAGAAACAAGTATGTTGGCTAGTAGACTCGTGGATACACCTATGGGTCTTTACATTAAACTCCTACCGGTAAAGGAGGAGCCACTCTGATATGGAAAATTGAATTATCTCATGATCACTATCACAAGGCCAGGCATTTACCATACGAGTAATCAGTTGATTCCTTGATAAACCATGTAAAGATAACTCCAATGTTGTTATACAAGTTCTACGGCACATCAACAAAACACTAGAACAATATGAAGATAAAGGCCATAACAATAGTGTGGGATATTGTGATGCTGACTAAGCTGGTTGTCTAAGAGATAGACAATGCACATATGGGTATTGCATGTTTTTGGTGGGAACTTGAGTGATGTAAGATGTTACTGATTTTTTTTCTGATTTTTGAATGCATTGCAAACATATTTTCAATGTCAAGTTTTCAAAAAACAGAAAGAAAATCTAGTTTCTAGTTGGTAAACGACCATATGATCACTGTACGAGTACCTAAACCCCCCAGAGCATCTCAACAAAGTTGGGATTATGCTGGGTTGTTATTGTACCAGACTACCAGTACCTATACCCATTCTAGCGATTCATAGGTTCATTTATACCATTGCCTTGCCTCTTAAGTTTTATACTTACCAACATCATCAACTATTACAAACCAACATCATCAACTATTACAAATATTCAGAAATGAGTATGAGTACAATTTTAGCAAATCCATAAGATTGACTTCAAAGAAAAGGTGCATTGTCCAAATAGTTAGATGTAATTATGTAAATGTGACAATAACTTTCGGTGAACTTCAGCCTTCAGACCTTATCCAGCTTCTTTGAAAAATTTGTTTTATTTG
>OOIL02003255.1:126832-177678 GCA_900332095.2 Cuscuta campestris
TGGGCAGGAATGAGTGGCTAGTGGTGGGTCAGGGTTTTGGCTCTTTGTGGGTGTTTATGTTGGGATTGTGAAGTGTATTTTGGCCAGGGGGTGAATGGAATAGAGGGAGGGTTTTATTTATTGAATAAAAGGCTTAAAAGAAGGAAAATAACAACAAACAAAAGGTTTTATTTTACACACCTTTATTTTCGGCCATAGGCTAAAATAAGTGTAGGAAAACTTTATGTTTGAAAGGAATTAAATGGAAAGGAGCTTTGGATGTTTAGGGTGGGGTTTGGCAGAGTGGGAGTTGGTTGGCAGAACCCTTAGGTCCGAAGTTATTTTGGCCTCTCGGGTTGAAGGACTTGGAATTCTCATTAAAATGAATCATAATGTTTGAACGTAAGTCCTTTGGTTTTTGCGAGGGTGTGGGACATGGGGGAGGGTATGATAGGGCCAAGCCCGGATATAACAGGATGGCATATTTATACTTCACTTGTCTAATCGTACAAGTGTAACAACAACAATCCGGTTGGATCCCACGAGATTAGGGTCTGGGGAGGGTGTGCGTACTCAGACCTCAGACCTTGCCCCTACTCGAAAGTAGGGAGGCTCTTTCCAAAAGACCCCTGGGTCACGCAGCACAAGTGATATGATGATATAAGATCACAAAAGGCTTAAGATGGCAGCAGAAAACTACACATCCTTCAATGATACACACTAACTCTCACTACCATCCAATGCAGTGGCACATAAAGTGATCATTCTGCATTTAAAAACCTCAAACACAGTTTTTTAATAACCTTAATTGTTGTTCTACAAAAAATGACTTCATCCTAATTTCCTGTGTAAAGCCACTGAGAGAATTTCAATTAATCTATGATGAGAAGAAGAACCAATGTATCAGAAATAAATAACAATGAGGCAACAGAAAGATTTGCAATGATTTTTCCTAATTTCTGTTTCCATTTGCAATGATTTGTCTGGTTCATCCCTTTTATCTACTTTCTCATAAAATGTAATAATAGAACATTAAGTGTGTGTACTGGGTTGTTGTTTTTTTAGAACACTAAGTATGTGCTACATTTTAAGTTATATGCAGAAGAGCAATTAAAATTCCAAAAGTAACCCCCCCCACCAGATACGGATTGGAGGGTTGTAAGTATATTAGCGTTTTTTATATGATAATCCAATTTTAGCTTTCAACTTGCAAGTATAATCAGACTCTTCACTCTCGCAGAAGTTTTATATTTTCTTCTCCAATGCAAAATAACTCCACCTTAAAAAGTACTCGGTTAGTCCCACTATTTTTGGGACATGGGGGAGTGGGGACAAAGGGATTACATTGTACGTAATAGTCATCTTCTGCAAAATAGGAATTTCAAAGGTACCCCCCCATCCGAAATGGATTGGGGGGTTGTAACATTGTAAGTACATAAGCTTTTTTACATATAATAATCTTATTTTAGCTTTCAACTTGTAAGTGGAATCAAACTCTTCACTCTTTCAAAAGTTTTTACTTTTCTTCTCCTATGTAAAATAACTCCACCTTGAGTATTACGTTGTATCACTTCTCACTTTTCAACTTGTATGTAATAGTTTTCTTTTTGCGAAATACGGTATTGGTGTCTTTCCTTTTAAATTGCCCATGTTTCCCTAAAAAACTTCTCACTTTTTCCTTGTCTTAAAATTATCTCCCATTCGCATTTTACTGAAAGCATTGGGTCATATTGTTTTCCTTCATTCACATAAATTTCAATTACAAACTTCTTATTTTCTTAATCTCCATCCATTACTGGTCAAAAGCAGGCTTTTATTTAGAAACATAGGTCGTACATGATAAACAATTACAGTACTTCCCATTGTACAAATGCCCCCCTAGATTTTAGTCAAACTCAGGACAACATGGGACCATCATAGACTACGACTTGGACTGAATTGAAATCAACTACAATCTGAATTCTTAATGTGACAACAACAACAAAGCCTTTTCCTATGTAACTTGGAATCGGGTACACCGTACATGAACCAAGAGGAAAATCATGTTTGGACATTCACAATAATATTTTTGGTGTTTCTCACTATAACCACACTCTTGTCCAAATTCAAATAAGGCAAATTACTCCTAATCACCTTCTCTCAAGTCTCAAGGCTTTGAAAGGTGAAATCAAGAATCGAGGCGGGAGAGCACTACACGTGAGGTGTAAGCCTTGAGGCGAAAGCCTCAATTTTTTTTTGAAATTAATAATACATTAAATACAATAGAGTGCAGAATTATGGTAATGTTAAGTCATGAGCCTCTCTTCAATATCCTTTGAACTAGAGCAAAGCTAACTCTACCATGCTTGTTGAAGGTCAAAGTAATTGAGCTAAAAAATTAAAGTAAGACATTAAAAATTTTTATGTCTTGCATATTGTGATTTGTGAGGTGCTTAGGTGTGCAAGTGCAATATGATGTGGGGTGTTCCCCCAGGGAGGTAATAGAGGAGGTATTTTTCCTGGAAAAGCAACAGTAAATGACTGTTGATTGGCTCTATGGCTTGTAAATTGAATGTATCTTGACAGGCTGAATTTGGCTGTTGATTGGCTCTATGACACTGTCTAATGGGGTGCCTGATAGATAAAACACTGCAGTACGTAGATACCTGCTGATTAAGGCCAGGTATAAGACATTGCAGCTCATAGGGAAGGGAGTGGATTTTTTGTGTGCAACATCAGCGTCTCTTCCATTGGTTTAAGAACCACATTGTCAAACTTTTCCCCATCTTAAGTACTCCAATTTTCTCTCTGAACTGCAACTTTATTGTGAGGGTTATCATCACTTTATGGCTTTATGCATCTTCTTCAGCCACTTTCATGGTTCTTAAGATCAAGGGTGAGGCTGACATCTCCGGTCCAAATGCACCTCTCCCTTCATTTTTTTAGCTTGGGAGATGTATACAATGATACAAGTTATGTCCTGTTTTCCAGGCTCATCTGGGGTTGCAGTAGCCTTGAGCTGAACTTTGCAGTTCTTCCTTGCTTGAAAACATGGATCTTAACATATCATGCTTTATAAGTCTCTTGTAGAAACTTCTTTTTGAAATTTATTTAAATTTTCACCCAGGTTTGGATATTCTTTTTTCCTTCTCTTCTCCTTAGATCCTTCAAGTCATCCCACCAAAGAGAAGCAGGTCTAAATGGCTAATAGCTACAAGCTTAACCTTTTGAGCTTCCAAACTGTATTGAAAGGAAAAAACTTTCTCAATGGCATGAGGCCATTCAAATTCTGGGATATCCACTTTTTTGTGGGACATAGAATAAAAAGGGACATCCACCATAAAATGGCATCTTAGGGCTCATTTTCTGAACAGTTTAGCCAACTGTTTCAGGAGAAACTCATTATCTAGTTTCAAGAAGAAAAGTTCTTCTAACATGTTTCAGGGTTTCGAAGGAACTGCCGTGTTGTATTTAAGAGATGAGTAACAAGCAAAAGCATAGAGTTAGAAGGGTAAGTAGATCTCTAATCTCATCAAGTTCTTCTCCTAGATTAGAATAACTCATGCTCGACCTGCTTGGACTATACTTGATTACCATACCCTATATTCATTAGCAACATATGAAAACCTCACAAGAAGGATGGCATTAGCCAAGTCCTCTTAGCCGTTACATTAGGGTGACTCGAGAAAGCTTGAAAGGGAATTCTGAGAGCCCTTAAGCTTGAAGCTATGCGGCTTCAAGCCGTGAAGGAGGAATCTGAGTTGTATGTAAAATAAGGAAGAACATTCATCAGTGCTTTCAGTAACTAAAAGTCAATCAGGTGAATAATCAAGCTAATCTCATTCCTTAGGACCTGGAGCAACCAGACACCACCCAGGTAAGGTAAGGTAAGGAGCCTTTCAAGGCAATAGTTAGGTTCTTCTCCTCTGTGCTATCGACTCGAGATGCTTGTAGCAATTCATGTCAGACTATTTCGGGTGAAAACAAAATGCAAAAATGCAGAAAAAAATGGCTCTTAATAATCTGCAAAAATGTATATCTTTCTGATGTGAAGGATGAAGTTTGGGTTTGCATAGATTCAAGGACTGGGTGTGTACGGTGTAACAAGATAGGTAAGGATATAATAATTGGTAAAGATCAACGTGAAAAGAGATGACGAGTGGAAAGGTATTTAGTGAGAAGGTGGATGCAGAAATGAATAAACTCTGCAGAAAAGATGTGTGCCTGATTTTGTAAGGTGTTTTGGTAAGCATTTTGGGTGGAAGAGGCTAGGAAATGGGTGGAATATAAAGGCAGAGGAAAGATATTAACTTGCTTGCAAGGTCAGGTTTTCTGAGAAAAAATAGAAATGCAAATAGCATAATAGGATTGCTTTTCAATGCTGACCTTGGACTATTTTGCACGGAGTGGATCACGTTTGGTAATGCCTAGATTTTGAGGATAGACAGTGCCCAGTGGCCTTACACACTCCAAGAATTCTTGCAAGGGCAGGTTGTTTGAGTAGTGTAAACTCAGAACCAATGCATACTTATTAAGGTTGTGAGTCGCAATGAGACACAAACCATCTGAGACAATCTTGTCAAGAACACAAGGCACAAAAGAGGAACAAAACATTCTATTTTAAGAATCTAAAGAACCAGATTACATTCAGAATATAACTAACATAAAACTTGAAGCCTATCATACAGGAGATGATAATCATGAAAGGTTTGAACTTTTGGCAAGTGAACTAGCTTATTTTTTAAATTAAGAGCTTCATAAATGTTTTATAATCAAAATATTACTCGGTAAATTTGATTTAATAAGGAAAACGTTCGTGAAAAGTAACAAATTAAAATGAAATAAGAGGGAAATATGTTCATTTGGTGATTCATCGATCTAAAATTTTGAAGAGGCGTGACATTACAAATAGATATTGGGCAAAGGCGATGGGCAGAATTATAATCAAACAAATAACAATCCTTAAGAATAACTGGGACGGTTGCAGCAAAAAGGGAATGTAGAAGAGAAGAAATGGAACCTGCTGGAAGCCCTTGATAGTCTTGCCAATACTGCGCCCTATTTCGGGCAATTGCTTAGGGCCAAAGAGAAGAGCCGCGACGCCACCTATAACCACCAGCTCCGGTACCCCAAGCCCGAACAGGGAATTGCAAGAAAGGCCCTTTCTGCCATTGCTACTAATCTTAGCAGCTCTCAGACCAAAACTCCGTTTGAGCCCAGTCTTGTTGCCGCTGAAGAACAATGACCCCGATGAAGAAAGCTCAGTGGGTGCAGAAGTGCGAATAGGTTTACATGAGAGCGAGACAGCGGATGCTGCGGATGCCGTGGCTGCCATTTCCCAGATGGGGAAGGGTGCAGGGTGCCGAGATTTTTTATTGTCTTCTATCCTTCTAGCTTCTAGGTTCAGAGACACACGAGAATTACTAAAAATCAATAATTTTTATTTCATCTGTCTATAAATAAACTTCTTTTTTTTTGACTTTTTGAGGATTTAAGGAAGGAATATTTTTGTGTTGACTTTCCAAAAATACCCTTGATGTGATGTGTAAAATTAAGATGTGATATGTAAGTTATTAGTAAAAAAGTATGATGTGATAGGTATGGTATGAAAAAGTAAGAGGTAAAAGGGGTTTTTAAAGGGAAAAGATAAGTTTATTTGGGGACAAAGAAAAAACGAAAGAGGAAGTTTATTTAAGGACGGAGGGAGTATAAAATACTACACTGATTTTTTTGGAAGGTAAAAAAAATAGGTGTGAGAATTATTAATAAAAATTAATAACTCCAATTTGGAATTTTTTTTAAATTCTAATAACCACTATTACTCTGGAGGTGAACTAAAAAAATTGATATTTAAAAAAATATCACATTACACAAGACGAGGTGAATTTCAAAGATTTTTAATTCATTTTATTTAAAAATTGATATAATTATAAAACAAATAAAAATTACATATGTAGAAAAATATGCCAAAATTTATACGAGTACAAAATAAGAAATGATATCAATATTTGTTTTTATCAAATAATCAATGAAAATATACAAATAAATAAAAGTTCTCGCAATTTTTGAATAGTGAATCCTTTATGTATAAATTTAAGACTCCAAATTCTAAGAAGCTAACACTTGGCATTGTTAGGAGATGACATATGACATTAGTAGAAGCTTGCATGTGTCATTCTTTATGTGTTTTTTTATGCCACCCAATTTATAATTGATTAAAAAGAAAAAAAACATTTTTATGTTATCTTTTCTAACATCTAATATGTCACATAATTTTTTATATGGAAACATAAAATTATATGTTTGGTAAGAAATATTTGAGTAATAATATAATATGCCACTTAATTTAATATATATGAAATGTGAAATCAATATTTTGGAATCAAATCTATGAATAAAAATGAATATGAAAAAGAAAAATCCATTTTAATGATAATATTCTTTCACAATTTAATTTTTTCACTCTCTTCTTTTATTATAAAACTTTTAACCAATAAATAAGATGTTTTTAACCTCTAAATCAATGTGATACAAGTATTTGTTTATGATATGTTAAATTGAAGTTAGGTTTGATTTGATTTATTACAATATTGATGCAAAATTAAAAACAAACAATATATCATTTATCATTTATATATAAATTTAAGACTCCAAATTCTAAGAAGCTAACGCTTGGCGTTACTAGGAGCTCATGTGTGTCATTATTTATGTGTTTTTTATGCCAATCAATTTAATTGAATAAAAAGATAAGAAAATTATTTTTATGTTACCTTTTCTAACACCAAATATGTCACATAATTTTTTATATGAAAAATGTAAAATTATAAGTTTGGTAAGAAATATTTGAATAAATTTAAATATGGAAAAAAATCTTTCTTTTTATAATAATATTCTTTTCAAATTCTATATTGTTTTCCTCTTCATTTATAACAAATTTTTAGATTCATAGATAAAATACACTCTTCACCTATAAATAAATTTTATAGTTTTTTATTTTACATTTACATGAAATTAATTTGATTATATATATTTAAATGTTGACACCAAATAAGTAAAATGCTTTCTTCACATATAAATAAATTTTATATTTATTTTGACACCTAATAATCTAATTGGCCACTTAATTTAAGATAATAGAAATGCAAAATCAATATTTTGGTAAGGAATCTTTGAATAAATTTAAATATGGAAAAGAAACATTCTTTTTAATGATAATATTCTTTCACAATTTAATATTTTTTTACGCTCTTCTTTGATTATAAAACTTTTAACCAATAAATAAGATGTTTTAACCTCTAAATCAATGTCATACAAGTATTTGTTGATGATATGTTAAATTGAAGTTAGTTTTGATTTGATTTATTCCAATATTGATGTAAAATTAAAAACAAACAATATATTCTAAAAACTGCATAAAAAGATATATTTTTCCTTTATATATAAATTTAAGACTCCAAATCTAAGAAGCTAAGATGTGGCATTGCTAAGAGGTGACATATGACATTACTAAGAGTTGACATGTGTCATTGGTTATTTGGTTTTTTATGCCACCCAATTTATAATTGAATAAAAAGAAACAAAAATCATTTTTATGTTGTCTTTTCTAACACCAAGTATGTCACATAATTTTCTATATGAAAAATATATTATTATAATTTTGGTAAGAAATATTTGAGTATGTTTAAATATGGGAAAAATCTTTGTTTTTATAATACTATTCTTTCCAAATTCTATATTTTTCTCTTCATGTATACATTTTTTTATAATAATAGATCACTACAAGAAAATATCAAATTTGCAACGGAAACATTACAACTGACAAATTTCTGTTGCAGAATTGCAACGGAATTTTTGTTTGCAACAGAATTATTTCGCAACAGATTTTTTTGCAACGGAAAGTAAAAATATCTGTTGCAATTTTGGCGGGAGGTTGGCGCCATTTTCTGGGAATGATCTGCAACAGATATTTGCTACGGATTTTCTGTTCTTGAGTTGGTTTTTTGTGTATTACTCGTAATTATTTTTCTCCATTTTAAATTATTGGCATATGCATTCAATCACTACAAGAAAATGTTAGTTTTGCAACAGAAATATAGCAACAGGCATTTTTCCGTTGCGACATTGCAACGGCAATTTAATTTGCAACAGAACGGTTGTCGCAACGGCAATTTAATTTGCAACAGAACTATTTTGCAACGGTATTGTTTGCAACGGAGAGGTAATTTATCTGTTGCAATTATGATGGGAGTTTGGCGCCTTTTTTCGGAAGCGTTTTGCAACAGATTTTTTCAAGTGTTTTTCCATTGCAGAAAATTTGCAACAAATTATTCAACTTTTGCAACGGCATAACGAGTTGCGTTAACTCCGTTGCAAAAAATATCAAAACTAAAAAAACTAAAACAAATGTAATTAAAACTAAAAGTATGAAACTAAACGAAATTTAAAAAACTTTGAAAAAGGTAATTGAAATATCTTAAAAAACTAATGAACGGTAGATCAGAGTTCAAAACAGAGTTCAAAACAAATACTCCCTCCGTCCCTAAAGTTCTCGTAGTCGCGGGAACTTTTGTTTATTTCTACGTTTTCATTGGTTATTTGATAAAATAAAATATTCTTGAAACCTTATTTTGAAGAATTTTTCATGTAGTTTTTTGATATGTAAATTTTATTTTTTATTCCTATACTAATATGTAAATAAAATGAATTGAAAAAAATTTGATATTTTACCTCAGTAATAGAAGTGTGACAAATATTTAGGGACAGAGGGAGTAGTACGGAGCATTTTAAATTTATAGAGAACTCTTTTAAAAAAACAAAAAAAACACTAAATTAAAAGAAAACTTTCTTTAAAAAAAGAAGGAAAAGAAAACTAAAAAAAGTAGTGGCTTTAAAAAAAGTGACAAAACCCTCCCACTTCTCGTAAACTGACTCTCACGCTTCATCTTTCTACAGCGACGCACATCCAAGAGCGAGCAAGAAGAACGGCGATTCAATCAGGCTACAATAAGAACTACTCAAATTTTGTCGATTCTCTTCCTATCGGCTAAGGTGAGTAAATTGTTATTTGATTTCGCCTCCTTTATTTTTTAACCGAGTTCTTTCGGATTTGTGTGTGCGTTTGTTTTTGTCTAAAATTTGATGCTAGGGCATTGGTGGGTTTGGGATGTGAATACATCGGGATTTGTTGGTTTTAGGTGCGAATGGGAAGGCTGGAGCAGGGGATTATGTATTGGGGGTGCCGATTGGGTTTGCTGGGGTGGGGGGTTTGGCCTGCGTGTGGAGAGGGTTCTGGTTTGCTGGCCGTAGGGGGTTGGGGTAGGGACATGGGGTGAGGGGTGGTCTGGGATACAGGGTAGCTAGAGTAGGGGGTTGCAGATGCTTCAAAACAGGAAGATATCCTCCCTCATAACCTCCCTCATGTAGCTTTAACTTTCAAATTCTAATAGCTTTGTGCTCCCGGCCTGTAAGATATCCTCCCTCATAACCTCAGATGGTCGGGTGTTGGCCATCGACTTATGTATGAACAACATCATTTTTGTCCATCAAAACCAGGCTGTGTAAAGTTGTCTTCGTTATAATATCTTGCATAGTAGCAGCACCAGACCTGTTTAAGAATACCTTTGCCAAGACTAAGTCTTTTGGGATGTGAAGGTCAGCAATTTCAATGGCAAGGGGCAACTGAGATATAATCTAAAACTTATTTTCTTTCATCGAACCAGACTCACTATCAAATTTCTAATATAGTCATGTCCGGATTAAATTCTTGTGTGGTAATATTACCAAAAGCTTATACAGTCATGATCAACATATTGCAAGCATGACATGCAAACTACTCCGTATTTGTTATTTTCTAGTTAAGTTGAATGTATTCAATGGACATATTTGATAAAAATGTTTTTCGATGTTTACTTACAGGATTGGAAGACTGATGAATCCAAAAAAATCAGAACATGGAAACAAATAGGCAGAAAGGTAGCCTAGATAAGTGTGCAACAAGAACATCTATTGGGTGTTCCCTGTCATTTTGAGAAAATCTCACCAATGTAGTAAGCACTAATAACTATAAATGATAATATTAGCTTCATATGTTAATTGTATATAACATGTCAACTTCAATTACTTAATTAAAGCTATATGCAAATAGAGATGGGAGGTGAGAAACGAGATACATAAATCGTTTGGAGATCGTATTCCTTGTTTGAAGATCTGATCTGATTTTGTTTGATTTGATCAAATCTGGTCATATCTGATTTGATTGTAGTTATAATTAAAGTTATTTCTGATCTGATCCGATGATAATAAGAATAATCAATAAACAAAATATATAAGTTGAATATTAAAGTGTATTTTCCATCTAAAATTTAATTTTCCTATCTGCGTACACACACCCTCCCAGACCCTACTGTTGTGGGATTCACCTGTGTTGTTTTTATTGTTGTTGTTGTTTTTAGGGTTGGAAAAAAGAGCTGAATATTGAAGAAATTAGAAAAAGTATAAAATTAGAAGAATTTGGAAAAAAATAGAAAATACTAGAAAAATCTTCAAATATTTATTTAAATGTATTTTACATGGTATTCTTATTATTATAATAATAATTTTTCTTATTATTATTATTATTATTGTGATTATTTCCTAAGCCAAATTAGATTAATAAAATACCTGTTATTTTTAGAAGACGATTTAGTGTCATGTTAATTGCAAAAAAAACAATTTTCCCAACAAATTTGTATTCCTTATTGTTTGTATTGAAAATGGAGGAAAAAATAATAATGTGTGTAAATCACAAAACAATGACATGGGAAAAATAAAATACAAAATCGAAATAACTTATAAAGTATAGTTGTAATAGTAATAATAATAATAGTAATAATAATAATATAATTATTATTTTTTATTATTATTAGTAACAATACATGAAAAACATTTTATTTTTAGTCATTATTTGGGAATCAATAAAGTTGGAAGAAAAAGGAAATAGTTGAGAAAACAGAAAGAAACTAAAAAGACTAGAAAAAAACGAGAAGGAACTGGAAAAACTGGAAAAAAATTGAAAGTTAAGAATTTAAGCTTTAAAAAATATGCTCTTAGTAGTATTAAATTTATTTAAATAATTTTACAAAATTAAAATTTAAAATTTATATTCCCTCAGTTCCTAAAACTTTAATAAAAATTTAAACATAGAAGGTATTCCTTCCGTCTCATGAAACATTTTTTGTTTGAAAAAAGGCAAGCTTTAAAAATGTGTATTTTTGGTACTCCGTATTATTTTATTATTTTGCCTTAACTTTTTAATAGGATACGGTACGATATGATTTGTTGGATTGTAAATTAGGAATTAGAAAATAACACCAAAATTATATATTTTTAAAGCCCACCTTTTTTCAAGTAGGAAATGTTTTATGGGGCAGTAAAAATATAATTTAATTATACTCCCAATAACAAAAAAATGTTATTCTCATTTGATTTTCCTAGGTCAAAGTTTATAAACTTTAACTCCGATTTATGGAAAAAAATATATTGTCTTACGATAAAAATTTAGTATCAATATATTCTTATTGAAATATAGTTTTAAAATATCAAATTCTTATAAAATATATTATATATAAATATAGATGTTAATGAGAAGATGAGAGAGAGCATGAAAACTCCATATAATTTTGGGAGTGAAGAAATAAAATTGTCGTGGAGTGAGTATGAAATAGTGTATGGGAGTATATATACGTAGTAAAAGCCTCTATTAATTGGTCTAAGGTCTACCTATGTGTCGTCCTGTGCATATATACAGCCAATGTGATCCTATTAGTCATCCATTAGATTCATTCATCATATATGGCTCCAATGAAAGAAGCAACAACCTCTTATAAGCGGGTACTGGAGCAATCTAAGGTTGGCCCTGCAATACCACCCGACATAACCCATCTCCCTCTTACATTCCTTGATATCTCTCTTGCTGGTCCTGTCTACGTTAGACGCCAGTTCTTCTACGACTTTCCTCACTCTACACACCATTTCCTTCACACCACTCTTCCCACTCTCAAAAACTCCCTCTCCATTGCTCTCCAACGTTTCTTCCCCCTCGCCGGAAACCTCCTCTGCCCGCCGCCAACTGAAAAGCCTTATATTCACTGTACCGGTGGCGACTCTGTTGCGCTGACAGTCGCCGAGTCGGCCTCCGACAATTTCAATATTTATTCCTCAAACCAACCGAAAAATCTACAAGACTTGGAAGAGGTCTTGGTTCCTGAGCTGCCATGGAGGACGACGAAGGAGGAGGGTGGAAATGACGACGATGCCACCCTCGTGTTCCCGATCGTGGCCTTGCAGGTCACCGTCTTCCCCAACGCCGGGCTCTGTATCGCCATCACGTATTGCCACATCATGGATGGCAGCTGCTGCAGCCATTTCATGAAGACGTGGGCTTCCATTTGTCGCAGGCAATTGTCGTCCGAAGACATGACGACTTTTGAGGGTAATTATATGCCTCTTCCATCGTACGATCGGGGACTGATCCGAGATCCCAGGGGGCTCGAAGCCATTTTCCTGAGAGACTATTTCACGGACAGGTCATCTTGGAAGCAAAGTCTCGTTGGGAAAACTTCCAAGCGCCTGCGCCGTGAAGATGACGAAAACCGTTACAAGGCGACGGTTGTGTTGCGTAGAGAAGACATTGAAGTACTACAAAATTCCGCAATGAAACAATGGAGAAAAGATGACGACGAAGAATCCACATGCCCGATATACCTTTCGAAGTTTGTTGCGGCGTGCGGCTTCGTGTGGGCTAGCTACGTTGAAGCGACAAGACATATAGACGATGATGGTGAGGAAGAGGAGGAGTACTTTCTTTTTGCAGCAGACTGCAGGAAAAGAATGGAGTATCCGGTCCCGGAGAACTACTTTGGCAACTGCATAAACAGGTGCTTTGTGTGGCTAAAGAGAAAAGAGGTGAAAGGAGATGAAGGGTTCATGAAGGGGGTGAAGGGGATCTGGAAGGAAGTAGAGGATATGAAGAGAGAACCTCTGAGGGATGCGGAGAAGTGGAATGAGAGAGCTCTGAAAGCCTTCGTCTTAGGGAGTGCATGCAGTTATGCTGGTTACGGGGTCGCCAAAATTCGGGGTTTATGAGACTGATTTTGGGTTTGGGAGGCCCAAAAAGGTTGAGATGGTTCATTCCGCCAAGTGCGTGTCTCTTGCTGAGGAGGGCCGGCGTGACGACGGAGAAGGCGGGCTTGAATTCGGGTTGGTTTTTAGGAGGAATGAATATGATGATTTCACATCTCTCGTGGAAAAACGACTCCGAACTTTACAAGAATTATATGGTCCCCTGTAACTCCGTGTATTGTTCTTTTTTTCTTGTCCCCGCCGCGTGGTTGCACTATTTGAGTTTAATTTGCTAAAATTTGTTTCTAATTTAATTTCATTTATTTAGCTTCCTTATTTAATTGAGATTCTATTTGCTTATTTAATCATACCTTCTACTTTTTTGTAAAAAATTAGGACCATGCTACACTTACACAAAAAAATATACCCCATTTCTACACCACAGGTTTGCACAAACATTTCGATGGTTTACACCGACACAAATGTTGGTGCGTTAATAAATATTCACACGGACACAAATGTTGGTGCGTTTAACAAAAATTAGTTTTACACCAACACAAAGTGTTGGTGCAAAACTGCGGGGTACAAAATGGGGTACAAACCTTGGGGTACATACCTACAGCACAAGCGAGGATGCGCTACGCCATCCATTGCAGTGCCTCGCCACGCCGCACTTCAAATTTAATATTTTTTTAACTTAGGCGGTTTCTCTCTTCGTTCTCCTTTACACGCTAGGGTTTTAGTTGCTCTCCATTCTTCCTTTATCGGCCATGAACAACACCGAAGGAGGTCTCAGTGTATTCTTTTTTTGTCTTAAATTTAAATTTAAATTTAATTTTGATACTTTTTTAAAGAGTGTCGTGGTTAGTATTTTTACATAATTATATGTATTTCGTTTTTATTTATATGAGGTTTTAATTAAAAATAATGAATAATGTCAAATAAACAGAGAGGCATGGTGATAGGCAATAGGATTTCAGGAGTTTTGGCCTGGTGCAAGAAAAGACATGAATATTGATATGGCAGGGAATGGGGCGGGGCAAGAGTCCACCCATTGTAAGCACTCTCAGTGGTGGAATCCAATTTGGATCGTTTCGAAACTTAAAGTTGAAGCTACTTCGGGGACTGGTGCATGATTTCGCACGCACCGATGCTAGTGAACGGCGCGAGACAATCAGTGGCATACTATATCAAAGCGTCGTGCCTGATGTCCTCATCACTTTGCCCACTCCTTCATTTGTTGTTGGTTTCGTTCCATATGTCATTGCACTTGAGAACTTTGGCCTGCAAGTCTCACCATTTACTAAATATCATGTCCCTCGACTTGTATTCTCCCTTCCCCATCCTTTTGAAAAATGCGGTCCGAACCCGCATACAAAAATTGGAAGTAGTTTGGTTGCGCTTAATAGTTATCATTTTTTAAAATTATACTCCTTCTGTCTCATTTTAAATTGTCCGTTTGCCTTTTTTCTCCGTCCCAAAATAAGTTGTATGTTACTTGTTATCGTAAACTTTTAAGAGTAAAATACCTAAACCACCCCTAAAATAAGTCACTCTTCTCCACCTTATCTTCTCATTCATCGTCACCCTCCTAAAAAGTAATTACAATTTCGAAAAATCAACTCTATTTTTTCTTTTTCTTAAATATGCCCAAAAATCAAAACGGACGATTTAAAACGGGACGGAGGGAGTATGATAGAAGTAATAAAAAATACAGAGTATAAGATTATAAAAAGAGTAAATGTAATATAAGTGAAAAAATGTACCGATGATTAGATCTTCAGACGTATCGATGTATGCATGGGCAAGGACTTCTTCCTCGTCATTAGTCCACCTAGCATTGTTCCCCTTCAAGACTTCACACCCCCCGGCCTTCTTGTGCGACCTTCACCTTCTACGCGTGGGTTCAAGGTCGGCCACTGGCTCTGTGATTCTGGTTGCATTTGAAGCACAAAATCCAAATATGGTTCGACATTGATTGTGAAAAAATTCTGGTTGTTGGTATCAATTCGCAAACGTCGAAAACATTTTGCCTAGTGTCATTAGTGTATTTGGAATAGTCATCTTCGGTGGGTTATGATACGTTATGTACGGGAAATTTTGATCCATTTGAGGCCGAAAAACATATTGTAATAAAGATTGTTAGGATTGTTTGGATCCATTGGAGAGAAGAGAGCATAGAATTATACAGAAAGTTATGACATTGTCTGCTTTTGTCAACTACACAATGTCCACCGAATAAAACTTTAGAGGGTAACTTTTTATACTAGCCGGCCCACTACATTGCAGCCCCAGCACAAAAAACTCCGATCTCTGGCTTAGAACTACGGATTAGTATACCCGTTTGCCACTACTTGTTTGGTCATACCCCAACTAGGGCTGGAAATTTTTTAGAGTTGGTAATAGTGATACCTAGTAAAACAAAGTCAAACTCTCACCCCCATAAATAGGTGAAAGGAAGCCTTTTTTGTTGATAGGGCGACTCGAATTCAAGACCTCCCACAATGAGAAAATCTAAGGACAACCTTGGTGAGCTACCCCTACCCCTCCCCTCCCCTTAATGTAGCTGTTATTGGGTGAAATCATAGCAAATTATTGATAAAGTCACAGTCAGAGCTAGAAAAGTTGACAAATTTTGAACTTCTGCTATGGGCATAGCACACGGCACATGATCATATGCCAACGTGATGGGCAGTTACTACCAAGTATTGGTCCTGGACAAGTTTTCTCCTCTTTATTGAAATAATTAGAATCTTCTTGAGTTCCAACACTAAAAGTATCAAGACTGATAGGGTACATCTCCTTGAACTTTTGCTCTTGACTTTTAGTCTTCTGATCAAACATACCTCCAATGAAGCTATATTCTTTCTGGGAAACCAAATCAAAAACGGTACAATTCAGTACATCAAGATAGGCCTTTTGGGCCCTTCATTTTTCCCTCCAACTAAAAAAAAAAAAGAGTCTAAGCCAAGACAAAGATCAACAAAAAATGGATGTGGTCAGCATTGTCTTATCTAGTTAGACACATATTCTATCATAATTAATCGTCACTACATAGATTACACCAACACTTCAAAAAAGAGGGGATCCAAGAGTTCAAACTCATTTTTCTAGCAGCAATACATGAACCAGAGAATATATAAAAATACCAATCCTGTAAAACAGACACGAGAAAGCTTGACAATCATTTATGCTACTGGCCCCTATAGTACAAAAGACTCAAGAAGTGACGGATTGATACCCTAGTTTGGCATGTGATGGAAAAGAAAACTTTAAGTTAAATCACCAGAACATCAGCTAACAAACAATCACTTTGTTTGTGCAAAACATATCAAACATGGTTAAACTTTGAGCACAATATGCTGAAAAAATACAATGTGTTGTTATATAAATTTAAAGTCAATATATTCATTTTGAAATATCATAATTTTATAAAATATGTTTATATATAAATATTAATGATCAAAGTGATGCATTGGAAACTGTGAGAAGTCGAATGAAAAGAAATTTTTTGGACAGAGGAAGTAAGGAAGTACTCAGCAGTAGCTAAATATCGTATTGTAGGCTAAACATACACATCATATCCTTGCTGATGATGCTGAGATTGAAGTGTACCGTGTCCACCATACCTACACACTTATGGTGATAAACTGCTAATGTTAGTGCAACATATATGATGACTTGACAGCTAATCATGTTCAATCATTTATGGCAAAAAATCAAAACATGTAGCTGTTGATTATCACTTTGTACATGAGCAAGTAGTTTTCAGTGATTTAATTTTTCGACTATCTCTACTAAGAAATGTATGGAGTAGCAAATTTCTTTCAAGAAGGATTGTCCTCGCCATAGTTTGTAAGGTGTCGCCTAGGCGATAAGGCGCTATCACTGTGACGCCTTGTCTGCTCGCCTCGCCTAGAAAACCATAAGGCGACCAGGCGCTCGCCTAGGCGTCGCCTTTCCTCGCCTAGAAAACCATAAGGCGACCAGGTGCTCGCCTAGACGTCGTCTTTCCTCGCCTTACCTCGCCTTGATGCCTTGGGCCACTTTAAAATTTTGAAAAAACCCATTTTTTAGTGCAGCCCATTTTCTTTTAGTGTAGCCTAATAGACTTAAACTTATCTTCTCTCTCTCAGTCTTCTCTGTCAAGCTTCCTTAAAATGTATACGACCTATATATACATATATAAATATATAAATATAAATATATGTATATATATATATACACACATATACATATATACATGTAGGCGATATGAAGGTGCATTGGCGCCTCGCCTCGCCTTGCCGCCTTACAAACTATGGTCCTCGCGGAAGTTTATTTATAATCATAATAATCTGCGTGGGAAGAACACATTGAGGGGGGTTGAGCACGAGAAGAGATTATGTAATATACTCAATCCGTCCCAAATTAAAAGGAACACATTGACTTCAGAGTTTAAAGAAAGTGTTGAAAGTGTAAGATTGAATTTATTTTGTTTAAAAGAAAGAGAAATGTTGGGAGTCAAGTACATTTTTCCCTAATACAAAAATAAGAAAACTACTAACTTTATTTTGGGAGATCTAAAAAAAGTGTTATTTTTTATTTTGGAGCAGAGGGAGGTGAGGGTAAGATCATATGCCCACCCCCAGATCCCACTTCGTAGGACTTAACTGTGTAGGTTATTGTTGTGGAGGGAATACTAGTTTAGAGAAGATAAGATACGATAGGAAATATATCGTGAGAGCTAGAGAGAGCGTTAGTGATATAAAGAGCAATAATACAATAGGAAACATATCAAAGTCAAGTTAAATGCTAGCATATACTCCTCCACAATGAAAAAATATGTCCAATATATAATAAAATCAAGTCAAGAGTAAAAAATAATTTTCAGCACACTATTTTGGCAAACAATAAATCAGCCCACTTTTTTTGAGAAAATATTTCTTTTCCTTTGAGTCTATTCTATGTTCTCCTTCCAAAGATTCACTTTCTTAATTAACTTGACAAGCTTAGACAGAAAGTTGAATTGTGTCATTGTGTGATTGTGTTTTATTGAGAATTTGGATTTTCTTTTCAAAAAATATCAGTAGCAAATTTTAGAACAAATGGAATATAAATTATATGGCAAAAACTGATTAATTAGGGATAGTGCACAGACCAAAATTAACTAACTCACTAACTTGTTGCATGAGGACCAAAATTGATACTAATTGATACTTCAGGACCAAAGTTGATTCTGATTCACACTTGAGGACCGAAATTGATAAATTTGATAGCTGAGGGACCGAAAGCGATTTTGTTGACACTTGAGGGTCCAAAACTGTTTTTTCCCTCTTTATTTACCAAGTTCAATTCCAATTTCATCCTTAATAACATAAATGAAAAAGTGTAAAACCCCTAACTTTTTTGGACGTGTTTGGTGAGTTTTGAAAAGTTGATATTGTCAATGAACCAACTCAACCAAAAGCTCAAGCTTGTGGTTGTGGCTCAAGAAAGGTTTTTATACTCTAGCACGCCCCTCACGTGTAGGTGAGATTTGTTTTTGCTCGAGGCTTACACGTAGAAATTGTTTTTTT
This sequence comes from Cuscuta campestris, assembly GCA_900332095.2. Taxonomy (NCBI): domain Eukaryota; kingdom Viridiplantae; phylum Streptophyta; class Magnoliopsida; order Solanales; family Convolvulaceae; genus Cuscuta; species Cuscuta campestris. Next base: position 145,447 of record OOIL02003255.1, read on the forward strand.
TATAAAAACTGGGTGGCGGTGAGATTGAAATTTGAACTCGTGACCTCTAAGTCATTAAGGCTTCAATACCATGCGTCCATGCCAATGAACCAACTCAACTAAAAGCTAAGCTTGTGGTCGTAGCCCATGAAAGGTTTTTATACTCGAGATATAATATACATTCAGAAATCTATAAAAAAAATAATGTTTTTTGAAATAAAAGTGCTAGAATAGATCTGAAATGATAGTTGTGATGAGGGGACAACGTTTGTAGATGCTGGTGGCGGAGTGATTGATGTCGCATAAATCCAATCCGGGAGATATCAAAACTCCATTCATCTCAAAATATCAAATCTGAAATCTAATTTTGATATATGTCATAAATGGTTGTGATATCTGGAGATATAGATGATTCGAAAGATACCAGGTTTATATTAACACATGCCTAATGTTAGAGCTTAAAAAGTTGGAATTTCATATATACTTAAAAAAATTGTTTTTAAATACTTTTTTAAAGACAAAATACTTTTTTTCGAAAGAATAAAAAATACTTGTTTATAATAGAATTACACAAATCTTAGTTTTTAAAAATTTGAATACTTTTATATTTAAAAAGAGTCATTTTTCGACTTAAAATGATAAAATACACACGTGGGTGAGTTTGGGGTGGAATTGGGTTAGAATTGGATCAAATGGATACTCATTTGGGTAATCTTGGACCCAAAGTCTCAAAATGGGTAAATTTGAGAGTACATCAATTGTGAAGAGAGGCAGAACTAAGTGCCAAACATTGGACTCAAGTCAAATAGTTAATGACCTCTGCTCTTTCACCTTTTAATCTACTTTCATTATACAATCTTGCTAGTAGGATTGTAGTAAGATCTTAAGTGCTTGATTTATTTGAATGCTTCTTTTCTAATTAAACTTCTGAGTTTGTTTAGGAGTTGCTAGACGGGAAATGATTAGGTGTAGGGCTAGTTCTGGACTTAGCTATTCAATATGAACAGCAAGTGGAGTAATCCACTAGCTTGAGTTGCTTAGTATTCACGTATTTCCTTGGCTAATGATCACAACTTAAAGGTTCATAAATTCACAAACCAAACCAAAACACCAAAACACCTTTTCGTAATTACAAAATAGTTTGAGTTTTCAAGTGTTTGCTTCTTATCTTTGATGTAGTTGCTTACTTGCTTTTAGTTCTCTATTTTGATTACTTGCTTTTAGTTTTAGTTACCTGTAGTTAGTTTATTTCAGAAAACCAAATCGACCCCCCCCATTGTGTGTGTGTGTGTGTGTGTGTGTGTTTAAGCGACCAGTTAGCTAAAAACATACTATACACTCTCCCTTTGGAAGAGTGTAGTATTAGTTAGTACTTAAGTACTAATTTGTAAACACTTACAAGTGCTCTTACAAATTTNTTTGCTTCTTATCTTTGATGTAGTTGCTTACTTGCTTTTAGTTCTCTATTTTGATTACTTGCTTTTAGTTTTAGTTACCTGTAGTTAGTTTATTTCAGAAAACCAAATCGACCCCCCCCATTGTGTGTGTGTGTGTGTGTGTGTGTGTTTAAGCGACCAGTTAGCTAAAAACATACTATACACTCTCCCTTTGGAAGAGTGTAGTATTAGTTAGTACTTAAGTACTAATTTGTAAACACTTACAAGTGCTCTTACAAATTTTTGGCGTCGTTGCCGGGGAAAGTTAATTGTTTGTTTTTAGTTTCTGTTTTTTTTTCAAAAAAAAAACAATTTTGGTTGTTCTCTGTTTGGGATTGACTTTCTGTTTAAGCTTGTCTAGTTGTGCTTTTAAGTGCAATTTGAGCAGTAAATTTTAGTTTTGAAGCAACTGAGGAAAGTTCTCTAAACATCACTTTTCATTTCTGTTTGTTTCATTATGACAACCTGTGGTGAATATTCTGCGCTCTCACAATCTGATCAAGAATAAACACTTGTGGTTTGTAGAATTTTTCAAGTATTGAAAGAGTATGCTAAAATGAAAGAGAAAGAGCTTAAATGTGTAATTTGTTTTTTGGAAGGACATAGCTCTAAACAATGCAAACATTTTCAGCAATCTGACTTGAGTGTTGGTTTTTATAATCAAAATTCTGGAATTTCTGAGCCTTACATGAGCCATAATTCAAACATCCAAAATCAATGTTGTGAGTATCTTCTTCCAAGGCAGAATGTTCCTAATTTTAATGAATCCAACATGAAAGAATACTTCTGTGCTTACTCAAATTATCACAACCAAAGAATGGAGTATGATTCTTCTCAACATATGCATGGTTTTTATAAATCCAACTCAACTAGTGCTTCAAATTCTTATCAAGGGATATGTGTTAATGATTTTTCTCAACAATATGAATCTCATTATGAAAACCAGCCCTCTCCTGAGGATATTCTGAACCAAATGTTGGAAATTGTTTTAGAAAAAGTTGGCAGAATGGATTCCAAACTGTCAAACTTTGAAAAAGTGTGAATGAACTTTTCCAAAGGCAAGTTAATTCTGAAACAGCGCTTAATAGTTTACAAGAAGAACTTGACTTTCAAAGTAAGTGTGAAAATCAGTTTCTGAAACAGCCATTTTGTTGCCTACTTTATTCTTGATTGTACTGATCTGGTGTGTGTTCCTATTTGTAGGAATGAAAACCAAGTATGGCAACCACCATGGAAGAAGTGAAGAAGATGAACAAGTTCGGTCATAACGAGGGCATCACTCGGGGGGCTGCCCAGATCTTTTTTTACAGCTTTATTTTTCTTTTCTTTTGTAATTTAAACACTGTTTTGTAACAGACTATATGGACACCGTTTTTTATTCTGTCCCATGCCTATTAAGGTTGTGGAATGTGTGATGGTAGCCTCTAGGATGTATGATGCATGCGTGAGAGTTAACAGTGAGAGCACTGCAAATTCTAAGTGAAGGGGAGAGTTTTGGATTTTATTTTTTGACACCCCCTAGACCAATCCCCTTTCGAAATACACTATTTTTTCACAGCACACACAAGGCACATCAGGCCAATTTTCTAAACCAACTTTTGACCCCTGACTTTGAAACTTTTTTTCAAAAATTAGGCCATTTTTTGAAATCATTTATTAAAAAAAAAGTTTTGAGCACAATTTGGACACAAATTTGTAAGCAAAAATAGCTAGTTTTTCGCACTCGGTTTTTTTATCCTTTTTGGACGACAATGATAGGAGACCAAGGGTAGAAATTTTTTAGCTTCTAAGTGTGATTAATGCTTGTGCTTCACCAATTTTAAAAATCAAAGATCCACTTTTTTAACATTGTGATTATCCTCAAACACCAAAAGGAAACCATCCATTTTTTGAAAGCAAAAAAATGCATGTTTAATTGTAGATTTTAAGAGACTTTTTGAACAGTTTTTCCATGACATTTAGTACTTGGTTGAAGTTCCTTAAAATCAGTCATATAGGTAGAATCCTAAGGACCTATTCCAAGACGATTTTTGAATAGTCTTTATATTTTTGGGCTTGGGTTTGTTTGAAAAAGACCTTTCAAACGTGGCATTGGTGGCACGGCACCTCTGACCCCTTAAGTAACGAATCTGAAAGGAAATGATGTCTTGAATTGAAAAACACTTGATTGGAAGGGCGAGCACCGTATGTTGGACCGCACTAAATCCCAAAAACTCCAAACAAATCTACACTTGAGCACCTCTAGTCATAAATAACTATGAAAATAGGCTGATACTATTTGCGCTAACTTGTCATAAAACAATCTTTTATCTCTCTTGGGAGCCCACGGGGTATTTATATCTGGGTCCTGAAAAAATTCAAAATCAGTTCCGGGGTAGCTTGCCTTAGCCCATTAAAAATAGAGAGGATAGAAGTTGTAGCCTAAAGACTAGAGACGTTTTCGATTCTGTGAGGAGAATTGGGACCTGGTTGATTTTTACCAAAAAGGTTGTGGGGCGAAAATCAATTTAGATGGTTGAAGAAACATCCTGATAGAATGGTCAATTTGGATGGTTGAAGATAAAACAATGTTCATAAGTGATCTCTTTTGGAGATAGAAAGGAGAAACATATGCATTAGTTGGGCGGTTCAAAGTGACCATTGTTAGAAGCTACATCCTCTTTTCTTTATTCTTTTATCAATTTTGTCCGAGGACAGACAAAAGATAAGTGTAGGGATTTGTTAGAGCTTAAAAAGTTGGATTTTCATATATTTAAAAGAATTATTTTTAAATACTTTTTATAGAAAAAATATCTATTTATAATAGAATTACATAAATCTTGGTTTTTAAGTCTATAAATATTTTTATAGTTAAAAAGACATTTTTTTACTTAAAAATGATAAAGAAACACACATGGGTGAGTTTGGGTTGAAATTGGGTTCCAATTAGATCACATGGATATCCATTTGGGTAATCTTAGACCCAAAGTCTCAAAATGGGTGAATTTAATAAAATAAAAAGAAAAAACAATCGCCCCAGCCCGTCACTTCTAGATAGACACACACGGAATACGCGTGAGAGAGAATAGAGCGTCTAGGAGGGTTTCTCGCTGGTAAAACGTCATCATCGTCGACGTTTCTCGACGAGTCTCAACACACACACTTGGTTCGGGGAGAGTAGGATCACAGCTTCATTGTGATATGCATCAAGTCTCACCTCCAAACCGATCCTACTTTCTCTGAATCTGGTGTTCGTGTGTTAAAATTCGCCAGTAAACGCCGGAAATGATGGCATTTCATCAGCCAGAAACCCTCCTAGACGCTCTGTTTTTGCTCGAGTATATGGTGTGTGTATCCAGAAGCAATTGTTTCTTCTCTTTATTTTATTACCCATTTGGAGACTTGGGTCCAATATTGCCCAAATGGGTATCCATGGAGTCCAATTCTAACCCAATTTCACCCAAGATAACTCATGTGTATTTTATCATTGGGATCATTTTTAAGGCCAAAATAGAGTCTTTTTAACTATAAAAGTATTTATAGTATAAAAAACTAAGATTTGTGTAATTTTATTATAAACAAGTATTTTTTTATATATATAAAAAGTATTTAAAAACAATTCTAACACCAAAAAAAATAAAAAAATAAAATACCAAAGTGGCCGAAATCAAATGACATGCTTCTGGAGCCGCAGATGCTGTGAGTGGCCATCCTCTTCCCTGTTCGGCACTGCAAACTATTCATCTTCTCGATTTAGATCCTCAAAACATATCGTTTGGCCGATGATAGAGACATCGTAATTCATTCACGCCAACCGCACACTGAATTTCCAACAAATTCAAAGGGAAAACTTATTAGGAGAGGAAATAAACATCAATCGACATTGTTTCGGTAGCACATCATGTGTGTGGCCGAAGTTGCGTTTGTTAGGCATCGCAAGTCCTCCGCCTCTGAAATAAGATCCGGAAAGCAAAGCGGGCATAAGATAATATTAATAGTGGGCCCTCTAGGAATTCGCCCTGGTATTGCTCCCTACCTCAAACAAATTCACATGTCATATTCTTCCCAATCTTCCCCGTCCCCGTTTATTTTGGATAGTTCGATTTCAAAAAAAAAAGTTGAAAATTTGTAAGGCCACACATTGTTTTTAAAAATAGAAATAAAACTTGTTTTTGAACGGGCAAAAAAGAATATGAAACCTTTTATGGGATGAATAGAGTAATTTAAATTTAGAATTCATTTCTAAAATAGTTTTTTGATGTATTTTCTCAAATTAATTCTCAACAATTACTAATTATATATACCTCAAAAAATACTAGGAGTACATTAAAAATGTACCTCAAATGTACTATAAAACATTTCCACTACATAATTTAAATATTGATTAAAAAATTAATAAATATATATAGAATCAATGGTTAACCATGGTGGTGTACGTAAAAATGGAGTACACTAAATGGTGTAAACCTAGCATTACTTTTTTTATCTATTTCTTTTTCAACTCATTTTGGAAGTCATAATTGTTCTTTTTTTATTCTATAATATTTAAGTATTTTAGTCTACTTTTAAAAATCTAAACAAATCTTGATACGGAGTAAATATATGCATCAAAATCTATATAACTACTTGTAGAATTAGGTTCCAACTCTTTTTACTTTGTTTTAATTTTTTCTAGATTTTCTAAATCATTTTGGTTTCTTCAACGTTATTGACTTTAAAAAAGTATTTTTTTTAGTTCAATAAAAGTATTTAGATCTGTTTTTCATATTATTGTTGTTGTTATCAATGTGAATATAATAAAAAAGAAGTCTTATATAAAAATAATAAAATTAATTTACAATTATAAATCAACATAAAATATTAAAATCTTAAAATAAATTATCTCATAGGAGCAAAACATAGCTCTTTATCTCAAAATAAAAGTGAGAGAGTACATGTGTGTGTAAGTGAGAGAGTACATACACCCTCTCCCTATAAATATGCGTTTTAGGGTTAGGGCTATTTCTCAAAATCATATACTCTGATTCTAAATGAAATCTAGCCTCAATCTATATCTCTTTCTACACGTTATTAGTTGGATCATTATAGCTAGCTTGGTAACAATTCTTGGTGAAGCAACAACTTTAGAAATGAAAAGGAACAAAGTGGTAGTGAAAAAAGGTGATGATGAATCTTCACAAAACACAACAACTTCATCATACGTTGTCCGCACCATTAGGTACGCAGAGTGCCAAAGGAATGTGGCGGCCAATGTGGGAGGGTTTGCAGTTGATGGTTGTAGGGAGTTCATGCCAAGTGGTGATGAAGGAAGTGGTGGTGAATTGACATGTGCCGCATGCGGTTGCCACCGCAACTTTCATAGAATGGAAGAAGAGGCGGTTGAAGTTGTGAATGACCACATATCATGTGTAGACTAAAATAAATAAATACTACGTGTGCATGCCAACCAACATCGTCTGTGTGCTGTTGTATTAGTAAGTTTATGTTCATGTGTTACTTTTGGGCAGTTTCATTGAATTTCTTTGTGGGTTATTGTAATAATGTTTTGGTTTGACGATGTGAATCAAACCATCGCAAACCTATTTATTTTCATCTGTTCTGAATTTGACACTTTTTATTTAAGTGAAAATCATTTCGGATGCACACAGATCAAGTGCAGTTATTGGTTAATGTGCATAAAAATGCAAGGTGTGTACTCTAGTGTGTGTTACAAATGCGCAAAGATCAGGTGTTTCTCTATCCTGGTCCTATTGTTGACAAACAGTTTTTAGCTTCTAAAAATGTCTATAAATTAAATATTTTTTTTATGTAGATAGAATAACTTAAATACGGAGTATTATATAAGTCATTTGGGGATATTTATAATTAAGAGATAAGTGATAGTTTCATAAATAATCTGGTCAAAACAAAAAATGAAAAGAATGGCTTAAAACTAAATATGTTAGATTTATTTATTTTTTCTGACTTATAAGTCACTTTATATGTACTGAAAACATACATCATCAGTTTTAGAATCGACAAAAATTTTGTTCAATGTATATGCATTTGCATGTAAAAGAATTATTAATTTCATTTAATAATAATACACAGAGGTTCTACATCAACTCCTTTTAAGTGGTTCCAGATAACACTAGCTTTAATAGAAGTATCTATGGTACACTGTTCACAAAATTAATAGTTCCAACCCTCGACACCTCGGTAAACCACCACCCAGAGCAAGTGGCTCTAGAACCATTCCGATAATATAGTAGTTGCAATGATGACAATGACGACGACGACGACGAAGATGATGATGATGATGATGATGATGATGATGATAATAATAATATTATTATTATTATTATTATTACTATTATTATTATTATTAATGATGGTGATGATGATGATAGTAATATAAAAAGTGCATGCAAATAATTTTTTAAACACTATTGAAAAGAATCAGAAGAGTGGGAAGCTAAAAGAGTGGGAAAAATTTTGAAAATGTTGGAAGATGTTGGAAGAATTAAATTGAAAGAAATTAGAAAGAGTTGAAAAAAACTAAAAGAAGTTAAAAGGTAACAAAAAATTAGAAAATATTGGAAGTTTAAGGTGCATTTAGTTGTGTGAAATACACTCCATATAATATACTCCATTGTAAAATATACTCCATATTATATATATATATATATATATATATAGGGGGCGGTTCACGTGAGAAGGCAGCTTGGTGGAAGAAATAAGAATAAAATCTAGCCTTTGGATCTGATGCATCGTGCGGCTAAGATTGCATCCTGCACTCAAATTTTGAGAAAGTGCATTTTTAAAGGATTCTGTTGCATTTCGACATGATGCATTTTCAAATCTTTTGGTGCAACTAATTTTGATGCAATCCTGACCCTTGGATCTCACAATCTAAAGTACCATATTCATTCTTATTTCTTTCATAAGATCGCACTCTCACCTGAACATATATATATATATATATATATATATATATATATATATATATATATATATATATATATATATATATATATATATATATATATATATATATATAATTTGGTTCCAGTAAGAATAGAATCTAATGAAAGAAATAAGAATGTTTATACAACGTTGGATGTGGTAGATCTGATCTGTATTCTAGCGTCATTTCGGATGAGTTTAAGGGTCATTTATGTCTTTTTACATTTTGTTCGGTTGTTCTAGCTCATCTCCATCGATGGGTTCCGTAATTTCAGCGCATGCACGATCATCTCTAATTTCCGGATCTGTTAACAGATTTTCCTCTGAATCTCTAATCTTCTTAATCACAATGTTTGCGCATCTCACTAGAATGATTACCAATTTTTTTTCATTTTGGACTTTGCTCGCTGTTCATCGGAGAATTAAGAAGCTTCTTTGCTCTGAATTGTATTGCGAAATTTCATTATTTTAAGATATCTCCTACATAATCTCGTACCACCTTTTCCAAATTCCTTATTTGTAGTGTAATCATTTGTAGAATTGTTGTTTAATTAGATGTTCCGTTTAATTATGCATGGTGTTTGTTTTCTCAATAATAATTATTACTATTTCTTTCTTTTTTATACAGTACTTTTGCGAAATATCTTTTGGAGTACCTCTGCATCAATTGGATACCTTTTGCATTCTATAAAATTCTCAATTTTTTTTCTTTTCATTAGAGCAAATTAGAAGTGAATTGAGTAAATTTGTGAAGAGCTATGGATAAAGAGTAGAAATTCCTTCTAAATTTGATGATTGATATCTATGGTGTGCTGTTAAAATTTTAAGATTTTACTCCAAACAAATTTTACATTCCATCTTCTTTATGATGCATTTACATTGACCATAGCCCCGTGTCGACTATTTTTTATATATCTATTGTATAATTTTGCTATGGTTCTTACAAAAGCAATATTACAATTTAAAAAACATGTCAGATTATAATGTATTTTTTCTTCTTAGCATAGCATTATGTGTCATGGGTACTGCATTAAATACCTACCTATTTTTGATGCATTTACGTTGAGCATACCTATTTTCATATACCTATTTTTGATGCATTTATGATGTGATATCTTGTTTGAATTCAATCTTTTTAGCATTCACTTATGTACCAAGACTATTGCAATTCCTTCACTTTTTTATGCATTTACCTTGCATTTGTATATTTTTTGGTGAAACATTATGGTATGGGTGTAAAGTAGAAGACTTCTAATCCATGCTTAAATGTATTATATACGCCCTAGATTTGCATCACAAAGAATATAAGATGCAATGTAAGTTTAGATAATACATTTTTTATTTTCACTCTAAGAATCAAGGTTGATGCATCTTATTAGTCAAATTTTTTTGTGCAAATATGATGCATCTCTATATTCTAGAGTTTTTTTTGCAAACAATGATGCATTTAGAATGTCTTGTAATGCATTTGAACTTCTGCTAGAACTACATTAAATAATGTCAATTTTAAATAAAGAATTATGTATTTAATACGTACAAGTGCTGATGAGAGTTTTTAGAAAAAATAAATTGTTGCCTATTAGCTCAAATAACAGAGCAGTATGTACTACGGATGTCGATTCGAATCTGGGATAGGCAAACTATATCTCAAATCTGTATTACACATTTTGAATACAATACGATGTCAGGCTTTTTCATCATATATAAAGCCACCAACAAGTCATAATTCACTAATACACTAATTAATATAATAAAAATTGAATAAAATTAAAGGACATGTTGCGGTGCATATATTGTCCATCAAATTGCATCCACACAAAATCGTATTACACAATTCAGCCATCGCAGCGCATCTCCCTTAGAAAAAATTTTGAAAGTGAGATATTTAAAATTTTTTCTTATCTTAAATGCATTTTGAACCATACATTTTTAGTCTTCATAAATACCATACCGAGTCCCTGGCCAACTTGGAGTCTTAATTATATATTTACTGGTTAAGACAAAAAACTAGTTATAAATTTGACTTTTCTTATTTTGAAATACAAAAAAAACATAGTATCAAAAATTTAAATCTAATATTGTTATTGTTGGGTATATAGATTTCCAACAGTATATTATTTGTCAAGAACGGACTTGCATACAACAAATGAGATAATGCAATAAAATGGTTAAATGAAAATAATATTTTAATTATAATAATAATTGTAATTAATTCAATCCACCTAATAAATGGTTGAGTGATTCCACCGTATAAGAAGGAAGTTGATGGATCATTTCCTTATCCATACGTGTACAAGTTTCCAGGATTGCCCTTGGAGGTTAACCATTTCCTAATTTAATAGTGCCAAATTATTATATACCTTTTTTAGGGGCTGTTTGTTTCAGCCTCTTAATGGTTCAGATGTCTGAATGATTCAGCACTTAATGGTTCAGACTGTTTGTTTCAGTCTCTTAATGGTTCAGATGTATGAATGGTTAAGAGATTTGGCTCTGAATGGTTAAGTATTATACAGAGTCTGAATGGTTAAGAGCTCTTATCTGAATTGATCAGACATTTACCTCTGAATAGTTAAACAATATACTAGCTCTTAATGGTTCAGACCTCTTACTGGTTCAGCACTTAATGGTTCAGACCTCTTACTGGTTCAGCACTTACACATTCAGAAGTTGCCAAACAGCCCCTTAGTTGGTCAAAGTCTTCAATTCGTAAAACACACTAAGCCGTCTGATGCATCTCATCCCGTGCCTATATTTCATTCTTATTTCTTTCATAGGGAGTCATTCTCACATGAACCAACCCCCTGAACCAATCCCTATATATATATATATATATATATATATATATATATATATATATATATATATATATATATATATATATATAAAATTATTTTTATAGTATCAACAACTTATTTTAGTTTATTACTTTTCAAAAAATGATGATATAAATTTAATGACATATTCATAATCATTAATTAAATACTTTGTTTCAAAAATGTTATCTTATTACATTATTTATATTATTGCTACATATATTTTTTAACAAAGTAAATAGAATAAAATTAGTTTAATTGAAGGGTGACAACTGACAAGTGGCATTATGACACATATACATTCTCTAATGATGTATCATTTTGTAATTAATCCACTTTTTATTAAAATATTTTATTAATTAAAACTATTTTTATTACTCTCTTTGTCCCATTTTAAATTGCATATCTTCTTTTTTTCCCCGTCCCAAAATAAGTTGCATGTTTCTTGTTATCGTAAACTTTTAAGAGTAAAATAACTAAACTACCCTTAAAATAAGTCACTCTTCTTCATCTGATCTTCTCATCCGTCGTCGTCACCCCTCCTAAAAAGTAATGACCCTTTCAAATAGTCAACTCTATTTTTTCTCTTTCTTAGATATGCCCAAAGTCAATACGGGCGATTTAAAATGGGACAGAGGGATTAGTACTTAATTCAATGACCATTAATTTTATAGAATTTGTTTGTTTTTAAATTAACATACCAATATATATTCCACCAGTTTAAAACATATTTTGTCACTATCAAAAAACTAAAACAACTAAAATTATTTATAGAATCTCAAAAATTTAGAATATATATGTCAAGGAACTAACTCAACCAAAAGCTCAAGCTTGTGGTTGTGGCTCAAGAAATGTTTCTTATATTTTAACACGCCCCCTCACGTGCAAGCGTAATCTTTTTTTCAAGCCTCGCACGTGAAACCTTAACTTTTTTAAAACTGGGTGACCCTGAGTTTCGAACCCGTGAGCTCTTAGTCAACAAGGCTCCGATGCCATGTCAAGGAACTAACTCAACCAAAAGCTCAAGCTTGTGGTTATGGCTTAGGAAATGTTTCTTATATTCTAACAATATACGAGCCCGTGCGAAGCACGAGGTTAACACTAGTTGTCTGAATGTGCGCATAGACAATTGTTGTCTATGCAAGTCTCTAACACACTAGTGTACAAGTCGACTACCAAAGTAGTACACGTCTAGCATAACCCATTGTACATACATTACACCCCTCTCGATCACCGTATATGAAAAAATAGTTTTATATACATATTTAATAATATAGATTTATTTTGAAATATTATATTTTTTGTATTTATGTCTATTATGGACTGAATTTTACTTTAAATTTGAGAATGGAAATTACAATAAAAAATACCACCTACATCCCTCACTATTTGTCTTTTTTTTTTACTTTTTTTCGATGAAATTTGGCAAACTTTGACTATAAATTAAATTAAGGTGATCTGATATTAGATTTTGATACAAAAACAATTTTATTACTCCCTCTGTCCAATATTTATCTTCCCATTTGGACCGGGCACGCATATTAAGAAAATATGTAAATGGCATTGACTTTCCCATTTTACCCCCTCATCCCATTGGCCTGTACAACAACGAACTATAATTCTAACAATTAAAGCAGAGTTTTGATTTGAAGAAACAAAGTCCAATACCAACGAGGAAGACTTCAAAATTAAACATAAGATTTCTATCAAAAAATGAAAAATTATATTGAACTCCAATTTATTTTTCAAAGCAACACTGTAGCGGCGATTTTACGGCAGCAGATAAGTAGACGAAATTGGATGAGCAAAGGGAGGATAAGTCAGATCTAGCAGAGATGAGATTATTTCTTTTCAAATCTTTGAGATCCCACATGAATGAAGATGAAGAAGATGGCGGATGGGAAAGGAGATGGCGGTGGAAGAAGAAGATGGAAGCGATGGCCGATGAAGAAGATGGCTAAGAGGGGAAGGAGGAAGAAAATGGCTAAGAACAAAATATAGGACGGAGGAAGAAGGCAGGGGGTGAGAGAATCAGTTGGGAACTTGGATGACTGAGCGAGAAAACTAATTTGAGGCACAAGGGTAAAACCGACTTTTTAGTATTCATTCTTTGCCAAAAAAGGAAATGGGAAGATAATTTGTGGACAGACCAAAAAGGAAAGTGGGAAGATAATTGTTGGACGGAGGGAGTAGATTTATTTTATTAAATATTTTTAAACTACTATTTTATCTAATTAATATACTATATATTTTATTCAATTATAAATCAAAGATTGAAAATATTTAATTACAATAGTTAAAATGGATAAATATTTAGGGACAAAAGTCACAAAACTAGTACTCCGTGCATTTTCAAACAAGGGAGTTGTGTCCCCCCATAACCCCATTGTCACGCTAAACAAAATTTTTTAGAAAAAATGAAATCACTAAAAATAATATTTATCTTCGAAACATGTGTACCACTTTTATTTCTAAAATAGAACCTAAATTATTAGCTTTAAATGAAAATAATTTAACTAGTTGCACTGCTATGTGGCGCCAACTTATGCCTCAGATTAGATACTATGATGCCTGTGAATTATGTTGGAATCTACTTCAAAAATTTGGTCCACCAGGATTTATATAAAATGTCAATATAGAGTGGTATATTGTTACAATACAAATATACGAAGTTTTTTTTTGATTAAAATATAGAACTTGTTGGGAAAAACGAAGATAACGTGGATCAATTTGAGAATCTTGAAGCACTTTTTTTAGATTGATTATTTTGGGTGTTCAATCCAAAAATCAAATGGATAAAGCTCAAATTAGACAAGACTAGGTATGTTTCCAAAATAAAAATTTTTTGACCTGGCCTGACTCCTGCTAGGGGTTCTGGGGTCGTTTCCCTGCATGTGTAGAATTGGTGTTTGTGGTTTCTTTATATGTAAATAAAATATACACTTTCCCATAAAATGCCAACCGGAGTAGCTTACTCCGTTTAAGCTTTAATATTTAATGAAACAGAGTAGCCAACTCCGTTCCAAATAATTATTTATGGAAACGGAGTAGCCAACTCCGTTCCGAATAATTATTTATGGAAACGGAGTAGCCAACTCCGTCTTTCTTTAAATCAATTTTTTTTCGTTCCTCAATTTTTCGTCCCTCTTTCACACAGAAACAAATAATTATTTTCGTTCCTCAATTTTTATTTAAATCAATTTTTGTTAAAACAATTTTTTTTCTTTATTTCTCATTATTTCATAAATAAAATAATTATTTATTGACTTTAAATAAAGCACCATACACCGAAATTAAAATGAGAAGCAAATCACAACAAATTTATTTATCGAGTACATATAATTTATTCATAAGAATAAGGTTACAAAATACATGCCATAACTAATTTATTTTGTGAAATTCATAAAACATAACCTTAGACATAATTGAAATCCATGATATAGCTATTGTTCATTGCGACGTCGCCGTGGTCGGTAGTCCATGTTATTCGGATAGCGAGTTCTTGTAGGTCGTCCAGTTTGTGTCCTCGCTCGTGCAGTTGGTCTCACTATCTCGTATCCTGGAGTAGGCCATTTGGCCTCATCGAGAAGCGGCATTAGGATGCCCGAATAAGCGTTGATGTAGGACTGGATTGAAAAAACATTAGGAATCAAATCCACGGTGATACTACACTAATGACATACTGCGTGGACATGAATGCACGGCTCACCCATGCAAGAAGGTGTGTGAGTGTCGCTTTGAATATGTTCTTCACCACTAATATCATCATCATCATCCTGGGTCATATGGGGAGATTGAATGGGGATGTGCACATCTTCTTCATCGACCTGCAACCTCCGACTACCCCGCCTTCCATGTGGCAAATTTAGAGTTCTATTTTTTTGACAAATAAGCTTACACGTGTCTCTTCCTTATCAAAATTCACAGACGCTTAGGAGGTGTTTGTTTTTCTGCCAGAAGACCTTCTGGCGTCTTTTGTCTGCGCCGCGCAGACGCGCGCAGATGATGGACTCTGCAGATTGTTTGTTTTTTGGAAGACATTTCACTCAAAAAGGTCTTCCTGGCATCTTTTGGAGAAGACATTAACCAATGTCTTCTAACATCTTCTCCTTTTCTTTTCTACTTCTCTTCACCACCACAACCGTCCACCAACGCCACCGTCCACCACTACCACCTTCCACCATCACCCTCACCTTCCATCACCATCACCGCCGTCAGTTTCCTTAGAATGAAAGGACAAAGGAGTCCGTCTTACAAAGGAGTCCGTCTTCTTCTTGGAAATCTGCTTCCCTACGCAGTTTTTCAACGAATGAAAGGACAAAGGAAAGGAAATCTTTTCACCCTAATCTCCTGTTCCGCGTCTACTTGAAATCGAGCTCTGTGGAATCACCCTATGGATTTGGTTTCTCTTCTTCGCTTAAGGAAACTGCTCGGATGCCATGGAAATTTCCATCTTCTATCTTCCCCCTTCTTTGAGTATATCAAAATTGCAATTCTTAGTTCGCAAGATCCAGACTATCCTTCTTGGATGTTGGCGAAATTTCTTCTCCATGTGAAAGATCTCAAAATTTCCAATTTTGATCCTATCTATTGTAAGTTTCCTTCTTCAATTCAATAAAATTGGTATTAAATTTAATAAAATTGAAATGCTTTCTTATATAATCCGTTGTAGAAAAAACTTATGAGGCCAAATTACTCTATTTTTTGTACATTACAAATATTCCAAGTAAAATTACTTTGTATTGGTTCATTCAAAAATTTACTTTATATTTGTACGCAACAATAATATGATTGTATTGTTTGTTGTCTTATATACTTTGTTGAACAAGAGACATATGAGGCCAGGTTACTCTGAATTTGTTCATTTTTGCCAAACTTTTCATTTTTGCCAAACTTCATTTTTTCCAAACTGTTCATCTACTTTTTTATGACATTACTGCATATATGATCTCTATTTCATTTTTGAGCATTTGCCAAACTGTTCATTACTGCATATTTATAACATTTAACCTGGCCTCCTAAAAAAACTCAAAAGACCAATGCTCACAGTGAAGGTATATATGATCTCTATTTCTACTTTTTTATGACATTACTGCATATATGAGTTCAATGAATTAATTCTCTGTTTCTTTAATTTTCAAGCGCATATAACGCTACTTGATAACAACATTATGTTGTTATCTACGGATAAAATGAGTCGATTTTAGCAAGTATTCTCATGGATTTTTTTCGGCAAAATTTGATATTGATACAGCCTGTTCAAAGGTCTTATTCTCCTAGGTGTTTTTTCATAGAGTTTTAGAATTTTGCATGCATACATCAAATGCTGATACTTACCACTTTATCAACAAATGACACATTTCAGCTTATTGCATTATATTTTTTTATATCCTTCATTCCTTCATATGTTTCACCGTTATTCAGCCTAAGAAAAATGGAATGCAGGTATGCTCCAGTTCTTTATTTAATACTCCATTTACATTCGCCCCTCCGTTAACTTTTTAATGTACTATCACAAATGTCAATTTGGTTAAAGTAGGAGACTTTTCTATGCTCTTTAGATGTTGGTTTAATGATTTTTATCCAAACCACAATGTAGGCTTTGATGTGTGTGATGTGATAATATTTATTCTTGCCTTTATAAATCTTTCTATCCTATATGATTCATAATTGGTTTTCAATTGCTCATGAGATCAATGTCTTGCTCCCATCTATAATGGTTTCCCATTTATATGTTCTTTTTTAGATCTCGCATTGTCATTTGGATTTTTTGTCACTTCTAGGTCATACTTATGGACTTGGCATTCATTTGTACCTCTACTTTTGTTTTAGTTACCTCTTTAGTTTTTTTTATTTCTTGATATGAGATTTTTTACGATTTAATCAAAATTTTTGGCCGTGAATAATTAGCTGCATTCTTTTATTATTTCAGGTAAATTTTAGAGGTCATACAAGCTTATTTTATGCTGAAAGTAGCTTCAAATTTTATATAGGATACCTTGGCTCTGATTTTTGTATTTTAACAAAATTGCAGATAGGATGATTCAAGACACGATACACCAGAGAAGAAAATAGATAGGAAGAGGTCAAAGAAGATAAAAGACATGGTGAGATAGCTTTGGTTGTTATTGTTTTTTATTCCTCCCCAAGTAACATGTTTTGCTCTCGAGTACAGTTGGTTGTGATGAATGGCCTTCAAAGAACAATAAGCTTGCGTTTCAGAAGTCCTTACAAAAACTCTAAAGACTAATGCTCACAATGAAGGCATATATCATCTCTGTTTCTATTTTTTATGACATTACTGCATATATGAGTTCAATGAATTAATTCACTATTTCTTTAATCTTCAAGCGGATATAACGTTACTTGATAACAATACTCATTCTGCTCTCATCTATGGATAAAATGAGCCGATTTTAGCAAGTGTTCTCCAAGGTTTTTTTGGCAAAGTTTTATATTGATGCTGCCTGTTCAAAAGGTCTTATTCTCCTAGGTGTTTTTCGTAGAGTTTTTAAATTTTTCATGTTTATGCCAAATGTTAGTACTTCGTACTTACCACTTTATCAACAAATGGCAAATTTCAGCATATTGCATTATATTTTTTATATCCTACATTCCTATATGCGGGTATACTCCAGTTCTTTATTTAATACTCAATTTACATTCCCCCCCTCTGTTAACCTTTTTAATTTACTGTCACAAACGTCAATTTGGTTAGAGTAGGAGACGTTTCCATACTCTTTAGATGTTGGTTTAATGAATTATAATCCAAACCACTATGTAGACTTTAATGTGTCCGTGTGATACTATTTTTTCTTGCCTTTATAAATCTTTCTATCCTAAATGATTCATAATTGGTTTTTAATTGCTTATGAGATCAATGTCTTGCTCCCATCCGTAATGGTTTCCCATTTATAAATTCCTTTATTTTTAGATCTGGCATTATCATTTGGATTTTTTGTCACCTCTAGGTCATACTTATGGCATTCATTTGGCATTCATTTGTACCTCTACTTTTGTTTTTAATTATATCTTTCGATTCTTTATTTCTTGATATGAGATTTTTTATGATTTAATCAAGACTTTATGCCGTAAACAGTTAGCTGTATTCCTTTATTATTTGAGGTAAATTTTAGAGGTAACATACAAACTTAATTTTTATGTTGAATGAAGTTTCAAATTTTTGATAGGATACTCTGGCTCTGATGTTTGCATTTTAACAAAATTGCAGACGAGATGATTCAGGACACTATACATCAGAGAAGAAAATAGATAGGAGTAGGCCAAAGAAGATAAAGGACATGGTGAGATAGCTTTGGTTGTTATTGTTTTTGGTTCATCACCAAGTAACATGTGTTGCTCTCGAGTACGGTTGTGATAAATGGCCTTCAAACAGCAATAAGCTTGCGTTTCAGAAGTCCTTTATTTACAAAAACTTAAAAAACCAATGCTCAAAATGAAGGTATATATCATCTCTATTTCTACTTTCTATGACATTACTGCATATATGAGCTCAATGAATTAATTCTCTGTTTCTTTAATCTTCAATTCAAGCAAATATAAACTTACTTAATATCAATATTCATTGTGTTGTCATCGACGGATAAAATGAGCTGATTTTAGCAAGTGTTATCCAAGTTCTTTTTTTTTGGTGAATTGAAGGGTCCATATTGTTTACCTTTCTGCTATACTTCGTAAAGTAGAACAATTGATTCTTATCTTGCTCCACTTGAGTAGAATTCTTAGCTAAAGACCTTCCTTTCTTAAGTGTGGAGTATATGTATAAATTTTGAAGTATATTTTTAAGGCAAACTTTGATATTTACATATAATAATTGTATGTTATGTGATATATCTTCTCTTCATTTATTTAGTTTTTAAGACTACAAATTTTGTATGGTTCTTATTTTTAGAATTGTATTTGTTTTAATGGAAAATTTTATATTTTAATTACAATATACTATTTCTACTCACCTATGACTATACTCATGTCTTTACTAATTCTTCACACACCAAATATTTTGTATCCATAAAATCATAGCACTATGTTCATATTTCACATGGACTTCTAATTAGTATTGATTCTAGATCGATGTCTGAAGGTCATTTTACTTGCTTCTTTCACTAATGCATCAAATCCACTGTGTAATGCTTTCCAACAAACTTTGCAAAGAGCTTTATTGCCATTATGTTTGCTCATACGTGTCAAGCTCATTGGTATGTATTATTCATTTTGGTTAATATAATATGCTTCATCAAAACTTGATTAATTTATCCCTATAAATGTTGTAATTTGATATTTTTATTATGATTAGATCGTAAAAGCTCTCACTACTCAAATGTGTATTAAAAGCATGTTCATTGAGTGCTTGGACTTGCATGGAAAGTCAGATTTGAAATATGCTCTAAGTTGTAACCTTTTTTAAATGCCTTGACAAGAATGAAGGATACTATCTCATAAGCATATATAGGCAATTTTCAATGCTACACTTTATTAGTTGGCATCAGCCAGGATAAATAGGTATTATTATTAATAATACCATTTTAATGATATCTATTATTTACTAAGGAGTGTTACACTGTTACACACACACCAACAATTTAACTCAATTGAATTTTATAAAAGTAGGGTCTAGGGGGTGGGTACGCAGACCCTACCCTGGTTACAAGTAGAGATGTTGTTTTCAAAGACACTCTCATCTCATGATCTAGATGAGCGTGAAAAGTTGTCTTGACTAATTGCTATTTCACTGTTTGATGAAGTGCAGACAATCTAAATAGCAAATTTGTTTTATTCCATTTTCCTCTCACATAATTTGAATTGTTTTTTGACTCTTCATACAAACAACCCTTTCATAACCTTTTCCCATCTTCTTGGGTTGGTTGATTTTTTTATACTTGAGTTTTTGGTAGCCTTGCAATTGTTAGTTTGTTAATAATGTAGAATAATACTAACTAGATTAGTGTGCAGAAAAAGTTCACAAAAGTGATATTTTTATTTTTTTCCCTTTTTGTTTATTTTTTATTTCAAACAAAATAATATTGTAATTTTTAAAACATTATTTAAAAGGTTTAAAAAATAAATATAAAAAACCCTTTAAAAAAGAAACAAAGAAGTAAAAAATGAGATAAAAAGGGGAAAACCAAAAAATGGAAAAAAGAAAATGAGTTCTATTACCCCATATGATTTGGAAAATAGACACCAGTACCCCTTCACCGAAAAACAATCAGAAAATCGTCGAGAAATGATCAAAGGGTGTGTGTACATTGTTTGAAACCATTTGAATTTTATAAATAAATTTTGAAAACAAACAAGACATTAGTGCTCTTTTCTCAAACTAAAAGACTTAGCGTGCTTCGAAATACAAGCTTCTATCAAGTCGACATGCCAAGACTTTGTTGTGCACACTTAAAATTTTTCAATATTGTTTACTTTACTTTGACGTTAATGTCAATCATGTAATGTTAAAAAATCATGTTAGAAATATCACTTTTTTAATCTGGAAAAATATTAAATAAAAAACCAAATTTTGAATCAACAAAAAATTTCGTTTGACCCGTGCATGGCACGGGTCAAAATACTAGTATATATATATATAAAGTAGAGCGGTTTAACAGACGTTGTGACATTTGGCAGTCCATGTGTGCATTACAGTTGGACCAATTTGCTTAGTCATCCTGCCACGTATCTCAATCTATAATCGCATTAGGTCTCAGCCTCTGGGAGGGGAAGCGCTCAAGATCTACGAAGCTGAACTGAAGCGCTCCGACATCTCTACGAAGCTGCTAGCAAAATTTTCGAAAAACCCTAAGATTCCAGACGATTGGAGATGATGAAGGACTACCACTCTTTTCGATGCCGCACCACGACCGCCATGTTCAGCGTTCAATCTTCTTCTCCATCTTTCGTTTTGTTTAACGCTAAGAGAGTCAGGAGATGTATGCCCTTTCTTCTTCTTCGAGACTACAAAGCTATGCGTTTCAGACGCTCTTCTTCTTCTACAGTTGTACTTGCTCTCTTCCCTCTCACTCAATTTTCAATCGGCAGAGCAAACAAAAGGTGGGTGGCTCTTTTCTCAATTCATTCTTGATTTTCTTCAATTCCTTTTTTTGTTTCTTTCATATGGGTATGGTGATCAAATACATTTTTGTTAATCTCTTTGGTCAATCTGCTTTCTTTTTATTTTTTTTACCTAATTTGCTGCATATATAGATCTGCCAATTTTTCTTCAATTGACATTTAGTTGTTTGTTTTCCGACTGCTACGTTTAAGTTAAATTTGTCACATATTTCATATTCGTATTTTTATAGATTTTTTCTACATTACTTTGATTGTGAAAATACTGATGTTGAGCATGCTCACAAGTTGTTTGCTAAATTTAATCATGTAGTATATTTGGTGGAGAATACCTGCCATACAAAGTACACATAGCAGATATGGGTTCTCTCATTCAATGGGTTTTTCTACTATGAAGAACTAATCCATTTATTTGATTCTGGTCTGCCTTTCTTAGCTTTTTTTTAATAGTTATGGAAAAGTTTTAAAATATAGAGTAAGAAGTTAAATTTCCAATGCAACAGAAGGGAGAAAATAAAATTTACACACTTTGAGTTCATCACATGTGTATGAGTTTATCTACAACTCAGTAAAATGACTCTTCTGTGTGGAAAAGAAGCATAATATAATCATGCGTAAGTGTTAGTTCATTGCAATGAAAGCTCAAACATGCAATATGAAGCATATTGATCTTATACATTATCAGTTTTGTTAGTGGCATCAATAAGTGGACAGGGAGGCATGTCGTGTACGACTTTGGAAGTTCCCCCCGTTTATAATTTCATGTGATGCTTTGATCTTATGAAAATTTATATTTTTTTTGTTTGGAGTGTGATTTATGTCTATTTTTTAAATTTTTTCGGGCTAAAGGCCGAAGTTGAACAGTAGGTTTGTCGTCGTGAAACAGTCTGCACTCAATTTCTTAAGTATGAGTTCATAGATTAATTTTTTAATGAATGAATTTGAGTTTAGTGTTTTTAATTTCCTTTTAAATGGTTGATATAAAATCATTTACTCTAATTTTTATCGGTTGAGTATTTTGCAGGTCTACAACCTTGCACTACCCACCTTAATGCTACTGTGAGCACATCTTTTGGACAACACTTCCTCAGCATTAATAGTATTAGATAACATACTTCAAAATTTACAAATCATTTGGAAAATCCTAAACCCCTCATTGATTAAAGGTTGTGTTGCACTCTCATTCAAGTGTCACAATGCTAGCCCATCCATAATTCTTTTTTCATACTCGAGTTCTATATTTAGTACTCCCCTTCATTTCCCCCTAAATGAAGTATGTTGTAATGCAAAAGAACTATTTTGTATAGGCCAATGAAGTTTGTTACTGCGTTGAACATGACGCTCTTTGGATGTAGGCTTTATCTGACCTACCACTGTGAATGCGGACTTTGGTGGTCTTAAGGTAAAATAATATGTTTTTATGTTTTAATGATAACCATGTGTTTGGACTCTATATGGTCGTTGGTTTGCTTTTGTCAATGTACTAATTTATTGGCTATACTTGAGTAAAAGATTTGTGTTCTAAATTTGGCCTTCCGTTGCTAAATTCAAATTCATTGGTCACTTCCTATTCTCTTACTACCTCCATTCCTGCTTTACTAAACACTCTTTTCCTTCAATCTTTCACCTTCCTCACAGAATTTGTTTTGTATGGACGGCTCATTAAAGAACAGAAGAAGTGCATTCAATAACACCTTTCATGATTTAATGAACTCTTATTTATTTGTGGAGCTAGCCACTTCTTTTCCCACCTTCCGGTCCAGGTATTCTCCCTCTTCCATTATTTCTTCAACTCTATTTATATCACCTTGGAGAGCTTCAAGTCTATTGTAGGAGTAGGGAGTGTTATATAGTATTATTAAAAAAATGAGGAATTTACTTAAATAACACTAAAACATAATGACTTTCTCTAAATAGCACCACATGTATTTTTCTTCCCAATGTAGCACTTTTAGTCATTATGCATTAGTCATTATTTAAGTAAATATTTGTTATCACTGGACATTATGGATATTATTAAGTGCTATTTAGGGAATAAAACAGTTTAAGTGCTATTTAGAGAAATGACTTAAGTTTTAGTGCTATTTAGTGCAAATATTTCTAAAAAAATTGGTTAAAAATTCAATCCTAGCCAAAAACACTCTTGGACTGAATAATGTATTAAAAATAAATGCAATAACAAGTCAATGAGTGTATGAGGTTTATCAATTAACCACTGGATATATGTAGACAATATATTTGGTGTACTCTATAAATTACTATTTCTCATTCCACGCAAAGCCCAAGTAAACGTCAGCTAATGCATGTGCTAATATAACTTAACCATGAATAAAAAATCATCTATAGGTTAAATATCTAGGAAACAGGCGGTAACTTAGGATTCATTGATTTGAATTAGTATTATTTTTAAATTTCATTGCAATTAGAGCATGATATATTTTCACTTCATGATTGCCTGGGGAAAAAACATTGGTGGCTGCACTAACAACAACCCAGTATTCAACTCAATTTTCCTTGGTGTATATGCACTTTGGTCTTCTACTTTATGATAGTTAAAGGTAAACAGGTAAGGTGTAAATAGGTAAAAAGGTAACATGATGTAACATTTCACATGTCGTAAACAGGTAAGGCTTAAAGAAACCGAGACTAATTAGCAAATTGATCTTTAGTTTCAGTGATAATACCTCCATTTAGTTATTTATGTCATGTGGATTGAGGATTACTTCTTGATGGCTGAGATTTTTATAATTTTTTTAGATTTATTCTCATATGAAGAGGTGATACACTTAACATTTCTTGGGTTTTATATCATTATCATTGAGGGCAAGGCTAATTTACTCTTTGGTTTGCCTTATTGCAGCTACATGAATATGTGGGATCACCTGTTGGTGTTAACTGTTAAGGGACCTGAAACCTTTTTTAGCATTGTCCCTCTTAATTTGGAATTTCAGAATTCACCAGAGGCCAATTTGTGGTTTTTTCATATCTAAAACATTGCATTGTTGGGGCTCATTTACGGTACTTTACCAAGATAATTATGTCCATTACTAGAACTACGAAGCAGAGGCATGCCACGGTATGACTGTACTATCAAATGTCTCATTTCTACCGTCTTTACCCCCATTTTTGTTCCCTTTTCTGTTGGCAGGTCAATTATTCTGTACTTTTTTAACAAATAGAGGAACAAGGGAACTCTCCGAGAGGACTACTCATGGAATTTGTATACTCTTTATGGTAACTATTGCCATCATTTCGCACTTACCCTATACAAACTACTCACAATTTCAGGGATTTGGAGAAGACACTAAGGAGAGTATTGCATGATGAAGACCATGATATTCATGGTATAAACCCAGTTTAAAAATTCCCATTGAATAGCACTAAAATAGTTTAGAGAGTATCTTTATTTTCTTTAAAAGATGTCGATATAAGGTATATGATCATTACCAAAGGTGTTAAATAGCTATGACAATTAACATTTGTCAATAGTGACACTACTATTTTTAAATTTTGTAACCACAATGCCTTTAAATATACGACATAGATTCTATTTGCATTTTATAGGCCCATATTTTGAATGTTGAAAATTATATCCTTCCTCATTTAGATAATAAAGTTGAATTTAACATGACAAGTTCTATCTTGGGGGTAGTATGTAGTAGAAACTTTGGTAAACCTATCTACTACCACAATACAAACAGTTGTATGTACTAATTTCATTTCAGTGTATTTATCCAGTTTAATTATTTTAATTACTCTCCATTTGTATTGCATATTAGTATAATGAAATAAAATTTTAAAAATTCTCAACAAGATAAATCATATAAAGCCATTTTTATACAATTATACATTACATTTTTATTTAACTAAAATTGAAACTTTATCCAGTTTCAAAGAGATAGTAGGCTATTTCATATTTTCTCTCATTTAGATTAATATTTCATTTTATTTGGTATTAAAGAGATATCCACAAAAACTCATTTACAAGCAACAAATACGTGCACAATTACCCCAGCCCGTGCGAAGCACGGGGTAGAACACTAGTAATATTAAATTTTTAGTCATACATTCATTATTCATATAATCATGTTATCATATATTACTATTTACTATTTTACTAATATATTATATTATTAATTTGTTATAAATTAATATTATAATTTTGATATTCAATATATAATTAATATTTTAAATATTTAATATAGTTTTTTTTATCAAAATAAAAATATATTAAAATGTCGAGAGAGTCTGGTAGAAGCTCTGTGGATATGGGCGTTGTGAATCGAAGTTCGAGGAAAGGCAAAGCTAAAGCCACCTTCGACAGTTTGAGCTCACGTGGTTCTCAAGGAAGACACTTCGTCTCTTCCTTCTCTACTATCCCTGATCAATTCGTGGGCGATGACAGTTGTAGTTTTTCGGGTAGTAAACCTTCCCAATAAAGGGTTAGTTTTCTCTCCGAGTGTCGTATCTCTTGAGGAGTAGACGAAGGGAATTAGTTTAATTACTCTAACTAGGTGAAGATTAGGATTGGTTTATAAAAGTCTTCTCGGAAGGATAATAAAAGGAGCAGAGTAAAAATAATAAATCAAGTCTACATAGTATAAGTGTAGATCTGGACCTAGGGTCAGGACATCATCTGGATCTATTTTATCATATTAAATTAACGATTGGAATAATAATATTTCTATTACTACTCATCCATTTCTAGATTTGTACTTAATCTGTTGCACTTGAATATCATAGCCATTTTGGCATACAATATCTTCTCAATAAATAGCTAATTAAATCTTTCGAGAATAATTAACTAAATAAGGCAAGAACAATAGATTAACCATTCCAACATTAATTTAACATAAAAAAATAAACAACCAAACTAGTCCGGACCCAGAGATCCGGACCCTAACTTATACTATGCAAACATAAATTAAAATAACATTTTATTAAATAAAGAAAACTTACAACCTCCGTAAAAGCGGAACAGAACAGATCTGGAGTCAAAACCTCCGAAAATACTTCAAACTAACTACTAAAACTAATATACAAGCTAAAATGGAGACGGGATGTGTAAATCCCGAAGTTGGGATGGAATGGGATGGTAAAAATGAGAAGAATGTGCTGTATTTATAGGAACGAATCCAAGGCGTCCAAGTCCAAGCGTCTAAGTCCAAGCGTCTAGATCTGGACGCCTGAGTTGTCCCGGCCAACCAGATTTTGCCACGTGTCATTCTTGGGCTGCAATTAAGCCAAAGCGTCCAACTCCCAAGCATCCAAGTTGGACGCCTTGAGGCCTTGGTCCGTTGGGCTTCGCGGCTTTTTCGTGATTTTGGCCCAATTTCGCTCCGTTTTGGTCCCGAACACTGTTTTTGACCTCCCGGAAGCTCGTTCAAGCCCGAATCTTGATCCCTTGATAATTTATTCCCTTTTTCTCAAGTATTTGAACATAAAATGGATGATTTATGATAATTTCATGTGGAATCCCTTTTCATGCCTCTTAGAACGAAAATGAGAGTTTTATTCATTGAAAACACATTTTATGAGATGATTAAATACTATTTACGTGCAATAACGTTTAGAATATGATGTAAATGATAAGAACGAAATGGACTTATCAAATTCCTCACACTTAAACGTTGCTTGCCCTCAAGCAACAAATTGAATAATTGCAAGTATAAAGGCAAATTAATAATTGCAGAGGGAAGGTTTAAGCTACATATTATGAAGGAAAAAAGAAATAAGATAGTCATCAACCTTTTTGTTAAGAAGAAATGAACCTTTAGATTCTCACCCATATTGTTAGAAATGTAAAAGAATTTTGTCAAATCAATATTTTTACACCAACCTAAACAACCATAATTTTCCAAACTTTCTTTGGGATAACTAAATTTGTAAGAGTACTTTAAAGATCAAATAATTTTTTTAATGACTAAATTGGAAAACATGTTCTTGCAAAAGTATTTGTCAAAGTGTAAGGGTTTAATTTTCTTGGGCATAACTTTGTCATGTTGACACGAGAAAAATTATAACCTCATCCCGTGACATGGAACCACGAGCTTTTTGGATATTCACTCTAGAAAGTCTCATCACACGACATAGAACCGCATGCTTTTTGACTCTAACACTCAAAAGGCCTCATCACGTAATATAGAACCACGTGCTTTTCGGCATACTCACCACGCCTCATCAGTTGACCTAGAACTAACTGCTTTTTGGCTAAAACATCTCGGTCTCACCAAAGTATGCTTTGAAACATCACCCCTTATACTTTGAAAATAACTCTTTTTAAGAAACAACAAATACTCATAAGAGCATCAACAAAAAGATTTTCAATAAAGCACTTAAAAATTAGTTGATCTAAAAAAACTCTTAATAAATTGTGAATTTATCCCAAATCATTTTAGAAAACATTCCCAAAAGGTTAGAGTAAAAATAAAAGTTTGACAAAAATTTTAAAAATTTCCAATTTCCACGGGTGATAACTAAAGAGTAATTAATCAAACAAATAAAATTGATGACTATTTTATAAAATCTTTTCCTAACAATACATAGATAAAACAATTCCTAAAAAAGATCATTTCAACCAGGAACTCTTACCTCCTCACACTTAAACGGAACCACGCCCTCGTGGCTAAAAGTATTTTGGAATTGGAGTTAATGGGTTAAATTTTTCCATCATCTCTGATGGAGCCAAAATTTCACCATTTTTTGGCTTTGGGGTGTGATGGAATAAATCAAAATAGATCTCTAAACTGTCTGCGCTTCTTTAATTAATGAAGTAGCAGTTAGTCAAGCAATGCAACTTTCGACGTTGAGCCGGGGGTCTCTTTGGAAACAGCCTCTCTACTTTCGAGTAGGGGCAAGGTCTGCGTACACACACCCTCCCCAGACCCTCCTACTCTTGTGGGATTTAACTGGGTTGTTGTTGTTGTTGGGTTAAATGCTCACATGCAATTACTAAGTTATCTCAATACTTACAAAATTCAACCATGAAGATTGAAATAATAGATAATCATAACATGTAAAAAGGAAATAATGCATAAAATATTCTCAAAATGGTTTTTAGAGTCATGTTGTGAAATTCCAGAATAAAAATCATCAAGCATCCAAATTGTGTTTAAAATAGTAGAGAAAAAGAGACTTTACTGAGGAAGTCAATATTCTCTCAGTAGCCAACTTCAACCAGGACTGTTGGATCAAGAAGCCTCGAAGGTTGCAGAAACCTTGTGTTTTCCCCAGGTGAGACCTCTTCTTCGCTCCCACTGTAAGGTATGCCCTACAATTCTCTCATCTGCAAAAGCAAAGACAACAAACAAAATAACTCTTGCCCCCAAAACTGATGCGGCAAGCATAACCTCAAAAACTAACAAATAAAACTATTGAATTTATTTAATTATTTTAGTTATTTGAATGACGGGTTGCCTCCCATTAAGCGCTTCTTTAATGTCCGTAGCTCGACGCTCACCCACTTTTTCCGCGACTTCCCGATCCGAGAGTCATAAAGTTTGGCCCTTCTGACTCTCTTCTGGTGCCACCTTGTTTGATTTGTTGCTCAGACAAGGTCCAGGATCCTTGACTCATCCCTGTGGCTTGGTGGCAACAGGATATATGGAGGAGACTTTGTATAGGTGGGTGGTGGCAGAAGTCTCCTCAGTAGATCCACATCATTAGGTGAAACGGACTTATCAAGCGACACAATGACGGATCAAGAATTCGAAACGTATTTGGGAGGTAGAACCGACACCAACCTTCAAACTCTTGAAGATATATTCGAGGACATTGATGAAGCAGAAATGTGCGTGGAGCTTACACAGCAGAGCAACAATCCTACCAAGGCCGACGAGGAGGCAGGTAAGCCCGAGACCTCTCAAGGTCCGAGGAAAGGTAAAAAAAATTAAAATCAGATTTATTTGTTTATCATTTTTCAAAAGAAACAAAAAATGACAAAGTTTTTGGAACTTGTAATTATTGTGGCACCGTCATTAAAATGGGAATTCCTGGGGGTTATGGTGGTCCGGAAAAATACCTAAGGGCGAGGCACTTCGTAGAGTACGCCAAATACGCGGCAAAAAAGAAGGGACGATAAGAAGTCCAAACCCAAATATCTCGGTTAGCTAATAGGGGTAAGAGCGGCCTTTTTGCTTATAGCGACGAGCAAAATAAGAAAAAAATGGCCGAAATGATTAGTGAAGAAAATTTGTTATACTTGTTTTAAAAAAAAACTTGGATTTATTGATTATTTTCAAAATGCATTAAACCAACCAAGAGGTTTTTCAAGAAAAAAAGTTAAACGAGAAATTATTCGACAATATAAACTTGAAAAAATGAATTTGGCAAATTTTTTTCTCAATTTTAATTCTCGTGTTACTATTTGTTCTGATATTTGGAGTGAAACAAGTCATAATTTGTCTTATGTGGGTGTTACTTGTCATTGGATCGATAGTGATTGGATTATGCATAAACGTGTTCTTGCATTTCGTGATTCCAATGAATCTCTAAGAATACAATTTAGTTAATAAAGTGTTTGCATTTGGATTTGATAATGCTACTAATAATACTGCTGCTATTCTTAGACTTAAAAAAATTTGCACCCTACTACGAGTATGGGTAGATTTCTGCATCAAAGGTGTGCTTGTCATGTTTTAAATTTATGTATTCAACTGGGATTAGAAGCTATGGGGGAGGGGGGGTTTGACGAATATTATAAATGGAATTAAAAAGATTTGGGGTGGTCGTATTTATACCAAATCCTGAAAGTCATTCTGTAAATCTAGGGATAGAAGACCAATAACATTTGCTAAATATATCACTATTAGATGGAATAGTACATACAAGTTGATAGCACAGATTCTAAGCTACAAAGAGGAACTTGCTACATTTCTTAGGAATGAACTTAGTTTTATGATTTTATTGAATGAATTTGTTATTGTTGAAAACTTGAATGCCGTATTATAAGTTTTTAATAACGCAACTCTTACTTTCTCGCATGTTTACCAACCAACTACAAATAGGTTTTTTAAAGAGTGTGTTACAATCACAACATGTTTTCGTGAAAGTTTAGCTGATCTAGATTTGTATCCCTATGTCTCTCATTTGAAAGATAAATGATGTGCTTATTATTTATACATTCCTGATATTTATCAATTCGGAGGGGTTTATTTGAGAGTCTTGAAGCACTTTTTTTAGATTGATTGTTTTGGGTGTTCAATCCAAAAATCAAATGGATAAAGCTCAAATTTGACAAGACTAGGTATGTTTCCAAAATAAAAAAATCTGAGCTGGCCTCACCCCTGCTAGGGGTTCTGGGGTCGTTTCCCTACATGTGTAGAATTGGTGTTTGTGGTTCCTTTATATGTAAATAAAATATAAACTTTCCCATAAAATGCCAACCGGAGTAGCTTACTCCGTTTAAGCTTTAATATTTAATGAAACGGAGTAGCCAACTCCGTTCCAAATAATTATTTATGAATAATTATTTATGGAAACGGAGTAGCCAACTCCGTCTTTCTTTAAATCAATTTTTTTTCGTTCCTCAATTTTTCATCCCTCTTTCACACAGAAACAAATAATTATTTTCGTTCCTCAATTTTTATTTAAATCAATTTTTGTTAAAACAATTTTTTTTCTTTATTTCTCATTATTTAATAAATAAATAAAATTTTTTATTGACTTTAAATAAAGCACCATACACCGAAATTAAAATGAGAAGCAAATCACAACAAATTTATTTATCGAGTATTCATAAGAATAAGGTTACAAAATACATGCCATAACTAATTTATTTTGTAAAATTCATAAAACATAACCTTAGACATAATTGAAATCCATCATATAGGTATTGTTCATTGCGACGTCGCCATGGTCGGTAATCCTGTTAGACAAGGCATGCAACTCTAGAGGGGGGTGAATAGAGTTGTTGAGAATGTTTACCGATTTTCGCAGGATTAAATAAGATAAACGAAAGTGCAGCGGAAATAAAAGAGAGAAGGCAAATAACACACCGATGTATACTGGTTCACCACCTCGTGGCTAGTCCAGTTCCCCGAGAGACTCTCTCGAAGCTACCACTACTTCAGTTAAGCTTACGGGTGCTTAACAAACCGTTTACAACTCGAGAACTTGAATCCCACAAGCCTCGACACAACCGCTCGTAGATATGCCCTCTACAAGACTTCACACCCAAGACTTAAATCACATAAGCCTTGAACAACAAGAAGAACAATCTTCTTCAACCTCACAACAATGACTCTCACAAGAGTAGAAATGAGAAAAGATTAAGCTCTATGGATGACAAGAACACTCTCTTGAAAACTCTTAGTTTTCTCTCAAAATATATCAATTAGAGGAAGAAATGAATGGAGGATTATAACCTCAAGAATGGGGGATTTTAGGAGTGCTTGTGCATCGTAAAAAAGACCAAGGAGTGAAGTTTATAAAGGGGTTGAAGGAATATATCCGTTGGTCCAAGAAAAGAAGCTGTGCAGAAAAGATGCAGCAAAATAATCGATTAATGCATCACCATAATCGATTAGTGCATCACCATAATCGATTAATACAAGGGAAAAAATCGATTAATTTCGCCAGAGCAAAATCCTTCAAGGCAGAAAAGTAATAATCGATTAAAACCAAAGGTGGTAATCGATTAGTTCCTTCTGGACGCGATAATCGATTAATTCCAAAGGTAAAATCGATTATTGCAACAATAATGCCTAGACATGAAGGACACAAGCATGTGGGCGAGTTGGGAGGATAAAACGGAGCGTATACGTTTGTTTGAGACAACGGGAATCAGGGAAGCGCTCCTCCTCTCTTATTCAAGGAATTTGAATAAGGGAGTAAAAGTTAGTCCAAAAAATTTTGTGTGTCAAACGATGTACACAAAAAATATTTGAATAAATATTTTTGCTTACCAAAAATATTTTATAATATCAAAATAAATATTTGATAAATGTTTGGCACACCTTTTGTAACTGACTCAATAAAACTATTTGAACAGTTAAAAAGATTTT
>OOIL02003255.1:180286-198633 GCA_900332095.2 Cuscuta campestris
TAGATATGCCCTCTACAAGACTTCACACCCAAGACTTAAATCACATAAGCCTTGAACAACAAGAAGAACAATCTTCTTCAACCTCACAACAATGACTCTCACAAGAGTAGAAATGAGAAAAGATTAAGCTCTATGGATGACAAGAACACTCTCTTGAAAACACTTAGTTTTCTCTCAAAATATATCAATTTGAGGAAGAAATGAATGGAGGATTATAACCTCAAGAATGGGGGATTTTAGGAGTGCTTGTGCATCGTAAAAATGACTAAGGAGTGAAGTTTATAAAGGGGTTGAAGGAATATATCCGTTGGTCCAAGAAAAGAAGCTGTGTAGAAAAGATGCAGCAAAATAATCGATTAATGCATCACCATAATCGATTAGTGCATCACCATAATCGATTAATGCAAGGGAAAAAATCGATTAATTTCGCCAGAGCAAAATTCCTTCAACGCAGAAAAGTAATAATCGATTAAAACCAAAGGTGTTAATCGATTAGTTCCTTCTAGACGCGATAATTGATTAATTCTAAAGGTAAAATCGATTATTGCAACAATAATGCCTAGACATGAAGGACACAAGCATGTGGGCGAGTTGGGAGGATAAAACGGAGCGTATACGTTTGTTTGAGACAACGGGAATCAGGGAAGCGCTCCTCCTCTCTCATTCAATGAATTTGAATAAGGGAGTAAAAGTTAGTCCAAAAAATTTTGTGTGTCAAACGATGTACACAAAAAATATTTGAATAAATATTTTTGCTTACCAAAAATATTTTATAATATCAAAATAAATATTTGATAAATGTTTGGCACACCTTTTGTAACTGACTCAATAAAACTATTTGAACCGTTAAAAAGATTTTTCAACTGACTCCAAAAATAAATATAATTTTTATTTTAACTCTCATAAAAATAATTTTGGAGAGAAGATATTTTTGTCATCCTTACAAAAATTCCTAAGACTCAAATAAATAAAAAATCTTCGGAAATCTTCTACTCCTCCGAGTCCTCCGTTAGGCGCTTCGAACGCGTCTTGGACTCCAATAAAATCCTGTGCACCTTCTTGAATACTTCAAGGAATGACACTTCAAGTCTTCATGTTTGTCGTTCTAGCACTTTGATCTTGACTTGAATAAATTGTGTTTGTCAATTATCAAAACCTGTGAGTCAACACTTAACAACACAGAAAGGTTGAACTCATGCATTCCAACAAATCCATGTTATTCGGATAGCGAGTTCTTGTAGGTCGATCAGTTTGTGTCCTCGCTCGTGCAGTTGGTCTCACAATCTCGTATCCTGGAGTAGGCCATTTGGCCTCATCGAGAAGCGGCATTAGGATTCCCAAATAAGCGTTGATGTAGGACTGGATTGAAAAAACATTAGGAATCAAATCCACGGTGACACTACACTGATGACATACTGCGTGGACATGAATGCACGACTCACCCATGCAAGAAGGTGTTTGAGTGTCACTCTGAATATGTTCTTCATCACTAACATCATCATCATCCTGGGTCATATGGGGAGATTGAATGCGGATGTGTACATCTTCTTCATCGACCTGCAAACTCCGACTACCCCGCCCTCCACGTTTAACCTCGACAGCAAGTGCATCACGCCTTCTATTTGCCCGTGTGTTGATATGTCCAGGGTTGTAGACTTGCTGCTCCTGTGGGTGATCAAGGATAGATGCATGTCCAAGAGCACGAACACACTCTCTTAACAACTCATGAACTCTCAATACCTCGTGAGAAGGTACAAACCCATCTGGATGCCTACCAGGATCAAGGCGCTGACTGCAATCCGCCATACAATATAACTACTGCATACAATATTATTGATTAGTTTTAAAAAAATAATTTAGAATTATCTACTTTATGAATACTTATTGCGGTTTGTATCTCTGGAGAAATGGGGATGTACCCTGGTCCGTGCTGATGGACAGGGTTCCCTATCTGTCATCGACCCCGAAGGTAGTACCACTGACGATACTCCGGTGTGGCATCCACCATCCCAAACTCCATCGGCCCTGTATCATAACGTCCCTCCCACACCTCCAAATATTGTCTCTCACCATCGCCAACTTGCATAACATTTGACTTAATATGGTGTAGATGTCGGTCATATATTAATATTTATATTATTAATATGTTATATAATATATAAATATATACTCATATAATATTAAATTTTTAGTCATACATTCATTATTCATATAATCATGTTATCATATATTACTATTTACTATTTTACTAATATATTATATTATTAATTTGTTATAAATTAATATTATAATTTTGATATTCAATATATAATTAATATTTTAAATATTTAATATAGTTTTTTTATCAAAATAAAAATATATTAAAATGTCGAGAGAGTCTGGTAAAAGGTCTATGGATATGGGCGTTGTGAACCGAAGTTCGAGGAAAGGCAAAGCTAAAGCCACCTTCGACAATTTGAGCTCACGTGGTTTTCAAGGAAGACACTTCGTCTCTTCCTTCTCTACTATCCCTGATCAATTCGTGGGCGACGCTATGACGGATCAAGAATTCGAAACGTATTTGGGAGGTAGAACCGACACCAACCTTCAAACTCTTGAAGATATATTCGAGGACATTGATGAAGCAGAAATGGGCGTGGAGCTTACACGGCAGAGCAACAATCCTACCAATGCCGACGAGGAGGCAGGTAAGCCCGAGACCTCTCAAGGTCTGAGGAAAGGTAAAAAAAATTAAAATCAGATTTATTTGTTTATCATTTTTCAAAAGAAACAAAAATTGACGAAGTTTTGGAACTTGCAATTATTGTGGCACCGTCATTAAAATGGGAATTTCTGGGGTTATGGTGGTCCAGAAAAATACCTAAGAGCGAGGCACCCCGTAGAGTACGCCAAATACGCGGCAAAAAAGAAGGGACGACAAGAAGTGCAAACCCAAATATCTCGGTTAGCTAACAGGGGTAAGGGCGGCCTTTTTTGCTTATAGCGACGAGCAAAATAAGCAAAAAATGGCCGAAATGATTTGTGAAGAAAATTTGTTATACATGTTTTCAAAAAAACTTGGATTTATTGATTATTTTCAAATTGCATTAAACCCTCAACCAAGAGGTTTTTCATGAAAAAAGTTAAACGAGAAATTATTCGATAATATAAAGTTGAAAAAATGAATTTAGAAATTCTTTTTCTCAATTTTAATTCTCGTGTTACTATTTGTTCTGATATTTGGAGTGAAACATGTCATAATTTGTCTTATATGGATGTTACTTGTCATTGGATCGATAGTGATTGGATTATGCATAAACGTGTTCTTGCATTTCGTGATTTCAATGAATCCCTAAGAATACAATTTAGTTAATAAAGTGTTTGCATTTGAATTTGATAATGCTACTAATAATACTGCTGCTATTCTTAGACTTAAAAAAATTTGCACCCTACTACGAGTATGGGTAGATTTCTGCATCAAGGGTGTTCTTGTCATGTTTTAAATTTATATGTTCAACAGGGATTAGAAGCTATGGGGGAGGGGGGTTTGACGAATATTATAAATGGAATTAAAAATATTTGGGGTAGTCGTATTCATACCAAATCCTGAAAGTCATTCTGTAAATATAGGGATAGAAGAGCAATAACATTTGCTAAATATATCACTATTAGATGAAATAGTACATACCAGTTGATAGCATAGATTCTAGGCTACAAAGAGGAACTTGCTACATTTCTTAGGAATGAACTTAGTTTTATGATTTTATTGAATGGATTTGTTATTGTTGATAAATTGAATGCCGTATTAGAAATTTTTAATAACGCAACTCTTACTTTCTCGCATGTTTACCAACCAACTACAAATAGGTTTTTTAAAGAGTGTGTTACAATCACAACATGTTTTCGTGAATGTTTAGCTGATCTAGATTTGTATCCCTATGTCTCTCATATGAAAGATAAATGGTGTGCTTATTATTTATACATTCCTGATATTTATAAAATAGGTATTATTTGTAATTCTCGTTTTAGGATTGAAAATTTTAAAATTCTAATTGACTATTACTACACTTGTTTTTTAGATGAAAAATAATTATTACTATAACCATTTAATAGAATGCACAAAAGAAAGAGATAATGCTATTGATCTTTTTGAGGCTTTATTTAAAGAATTTCAAGGAACATACAGTAATGTACTAGAAGAAACCGCACCTCCTCTGCCGCGAAATCAGAAAAAGGTTTTAAAGGATTAGTCGGTGGGCTCTTGGCAAAAAAGGTAAGCGTGGTCAGCTTTTGACGAGCTCAGGTGGTACAATTATAAGCTTGCACAATGAACTTGCTATGTACCAAGGGTTGCCATGCGATTACGACGACGATGTGGAGTTTGACGTCCTCGCATGGTGGAAGCGGAACGAACACATGTTCTCATGTCTCAGAATGCTACTCCTATTTTCTAATTACACTAAAATATATAACAGAACTCCTATTTAGATACTTTCACTATGATTTACTCAAAATTTAGGTAAATTTTTTAAAAATATCTTCAATGTAATTTGTACTATGTGAAATTACTACTTTATTAAAAATTAAAGAACTTTAAAGTATACTCCCTTGGATTTAGGGCTGGGTCGGAAAAACCAAAAACCGAAAACCGAACCGAAATCGATCAAAACGAGCTAGAAAAAAACCGAACCAAAAAAACCGAAACCGAATGTAAAAAAACCGAACCGAATCGAATAAACCGAACTTATTTATATGCTTCATTTTTTATGTATATGAGTATATGTGATATGTATAAAAATCATACTCTGTCCGTCCCCCAGTTTTTGTCCACTTTCATTCTTACACACCATCAATGCACTTCTTTAATCCATTTTATCTTGTAATTTGTATATTAAAAAATTATAGAAATTATATATTAATAATCTATATGTTAAGACAAATCAAACAAGATCACACATGACTATATTTAGATTTACACATTGAGAGAATTTAATGAGTCAAAGTGCTTAGATGAACAGTTCCAAAAGTCAAAAATGGACAAAAACTGGGGGACGGATGGAGTATAAACAAACATGCAAATATATTACTAGTTGATTAAAGTTTTTTAATTAACTATTAATTAAACATTTTAACCATGTTATAAACTTTAAAAAGTCTAAGATATAAATACCAATACCTAATCCTAATATAGAATTATATAACATTAAAAATTAATATGAGTAGTTAACATATTTACATAAAAAAAACTTTGATGTTATAATGTAAATAAAAGTATTATATAAAAAAAACATAAATTCTCTATAGTTGATTTTACATATGATATCTTTAGGACTATTTGGAATCTTCTAGATGTTTGTTAGGCACTTGACACATATTTTGTACTCCCTCCGTCCCCCAGTTTTTGTCCACTTTCATTTTTACATACCATCCAATGCACTTCTTTAATCCATCTTATCTTGTAATTTGTATATTAAAAAATTATAGAAATTATATATTAATAATCTATATGTTAAGACAAATCAAACAAGATCACACATGACTATATTTAGGCTTACACATTGAGAGAATTTGATGAGTCAAAGTGCTTAGATGAACAGTTCCAAAAGTCAAAAGTGGACAAAAACTAGGGGACGGAGGGAGTATGTAAAATTGAACCGAATAGAACACTAACCTTCCGTTTGGCATTTTTTGTGTAAAAATCAAGCAAAAAAACCAAACCTAAACTTACGTATTGTTATTGCTTCGTCGAGTTAGTATTTAGACAATTTTTAATGCTTATAAGTATTTACTTTTATAAACCGAAAAAAACCGAAAAAACCAAAATAAGAACCGCATAAAACCGAACCCAATAACCAACGGTTTACATATTTTTTATGCAAAACCGAACCGAACCGAACCGCCAACCTACCTTCAGTTTTGTCTTTGGTTTTGGGTAAAAACCGAACCGCCAAAACCGAACCCACCCCTACTTGGATTCAGGAGAAAGTCTACTCAAGTTTGATTTCTAACGGAGGCATAAGCGTTGGCTCCTTGTGCGTCAATAAATTAATATACTACATTGTAATACAATCAATAACACTAAAAAAGAATTTTGAAGTTTAGATTTAATTTATTGTGTGTTTATCGTAAAATGGTTTTGATATTAAAGTTAATTATGTTATTAAACTTTTATTTATTGCAGAGTGATTGATAACAAAAATTATACACTACTTGTTTTGTGTTAAAATGAAAAATATAATTGTTTCTTCAATTAAATTCTTGTGCTATAGATAGTCATTGATTGGGGAATATATTTTTTTCGAAAAATTATCATTCTAATTTCTTTTGTTGGTAACTTAAATAATTGGAAAATATTTTCTCAAAAAAATATTTTCTCTTAACAAGGAGAAAATATTTTTTGTTTGATTTCGATGAAAATTTTTTATTCACACTCTGTCCACATTCTTGCTCCACCCAGTCCACCACACCGCCGCCACGTGCACCCTCACCTTGCCATCTATGCCTCCACCCCCAGCCACACCCAATTCTAGCCCCACCCCCACTCCGGCCCTCCCCACACCATCCACCCCATCCACCACCCACCCCCACCGCCATCCACCCCATCCATCATCTACCCCCACCCGCCCCCAATCCATCCTAGCTCACCCCCACCCCTGCCACCCAATCAATGACCTATAGGAATATTTGTACTAAGAACACTGTGGAGCAGTGTTAATGAAGAACTCGATAGTATAACGAATCGCGTATAAACGCTTTCAGATCAAAGTTATTTCGGGGTATACGAAATACTTCAATCGGATAAGATGTTAATCAACAACAAGCACTCAAAATCCAATACTCAACCCATACCACGAGACTCTATTTTAATTTATAGAGTCGAAAATTAATGACCAGACATGAATGTTCGCGTAGACGCGTACGTTTGCGCGGAGAGGAAGAAACGCGCGAGAAGGAAGGGTTTGAGCGAAAGGTCTGCTGTGGTTTTAGAGTCAAATTTGACGTTATCCACTCATTCGAGTCCTTTATTGTTTTGGACTCCGACCACTCGTTCAAGGCTCTACCCCTTGGACCCTGCCAGTGGCTGCCGCCCCATGGACCCCGCTTCCCGGGGACTGCCGCCCTCGAACTCCTACTGTGAATTTATAATATCGTTCAACGAGCACGAACTGCGCGCCTCCTAACTTGTTTGACAACGTCTATTTAAATTCTTGTCTGATATAAGTAAATCCAATCACACAAAATAAGGATGACACTAAAATAACCAACATGACCCACCTCAGTGCATCCACTCTCGCCCCCATCAACCTCGGCCCATGCCACCCTCACCTTTGCCTACCCCCATCTGCTCCGACCTCTGCCCACCCCCACCCCCTCCAACCCTACCCCCGCACTCTCGCCGCCCTTCAAATATAGTCATTTTTCAAAGATAGAAAGTTAATCTTTGTTTTTTTATTTTCTTTCTTAATTAAGAAATACCTCGTAATCTTTTCAAAAAAAAAAAGAAATACTCCGTAATGAAAATATTTTCCTGGAAGAAAAGTTATATTTTACCAAACAACAGAATGTGTGGAGAGAATATAATTTCCTTTGGAAAATATTTTCAACAGGAAAATATATTTTTTCCAACTCAATACACCATTAAATTATAATTGTTTGCAATTGTCAGGTGTTTATTGTCAACGGAAACTTTTTTCAAGCTCTATTTAATAGTCTCTCTGTTCCAAAATGTTTGCCACATTTTCTTTTTCAACCATGACAAGAACTTTTGTTTATTTGTACGTTTTCATTGATTATTTGATAACATAAAATATTCTTGACACTTTTTATTTCGAAGAATTTTTCATGTAGTTTTTAAATATGTAAATTATATTTTTTATCCATATACTAATATTTAATTGAAATGATTTTCAAAAACTTGACATCTTGCCTCATTTTCCGAAATGTGGCAGACATTTAGGTATGGAGGGAGTATGTTTTTGTTTTTGTTTACTATTTACAAGGTCAAATTTCATTCATCACCTTCTTTCCTTATATTCGTTACTCATTTGATAACATAATATTCATGTCACTTCTTGTTTCATAGAGCTTTTGATGTAATTTTTTAATATGTAAAATTTATTTTTTAATCTCTAATTAATTACATTGAAATAACTTCAATCAAATATCATAAATCAAAATAGACAATTTAAATTGAGACAGAGTATCCATTTGTACAAATTTATTACTTCCTCCATCACAAATAAAGGTGATCACTGTTTGATCTTTTTACCAAATTTCTAGAGACTATTGAACAATGAGAGAACTCTTTAAGTATGGGAAAAAAGTATGTGTGAAAGAATATGAACATATCAAAATATAAGTTCAAATCTTTTTAATTCATAAATAAAATTCACACTCATTATCCATCAATGTTTGTTTATAAACAAGTACTCTTCCATCCCTAAAAACATGGGAAGGTTTTGATTTTTGAAAAATATAAGAGCAGTTTATTTTGGTGTTGAGACTGTTGACTTTTCAAAATGTTTTTCGATATGACAGGTAAAAGTAGAATTTGATGGGTAGATTAATAGTGAATAGATATGATGTGATAGTTAGGTTAAAAATTACGGAGTAGTAGAAGTAAAAGTGACCTTTTAATAAAAATGAGAAAATATTTTTGAAGCATATGAAAAAAAGAAATGAGAAAAGGCAATATTGATTTGTACTCGTATTAAACAACATCAATATTTCCCATTTTGAGACTTTGGGTCCAATATTGCCCAAATGAGTATCCATGGGATCCAATTTTAACCAAATTTCACCCAAAATAATTCATGTGTATTTTATCATTTTTAAGGCCAAAATAGAGTCTTTTTAACTATAAAAGTATTTATAGTATAAAAAACTAAGATTTGTGTAATTTTATTATAAACAAGTATTTTTTTTATATATAAAAAGTATTTAAAAACAATTCTAACACCAAAAAAAAATAAAAAAATAAAATACCAAAGTGGCCGAAATCAAATGACATGCTTCTGGAGCCGCAGATGCTGTGAGTGGCCATCCTCTTCCCTGTTCGGCACTGCAAACTATTCATCTTCTCGATTTAGATCCTCAAAACATATCGTTTGGCCGATGATAGAGACATCGTAATTCATTCACGCCAACCGCACACTGAATTTCCAACAAATTCAAAGGGAAAACTTATTAGGAGAGGAAATAAACATCAATCGACATTGTTTCGGTAGCACATCATGTGTGTGGCCGAAGTTGCGTTTGTTAGGCATCGCAAGTCCTCCGCCTCTGAAATAAGATCCGGAAAGCAAAGCGGGCATAAGATAATATTAATAGTGGGGCCTCTAGGAATTCGACGTGGTATTGCTCCCTATCCCAAACAAATTCACATATAGGGGTACACCTAAGGTGTATCTCATATGTCTTTTATTCCCTCCTTATGCAGGTAAGAAATTCAAAAAAATTAAATAAATAAAAATCAAATAAAAATAGGTGGTGGAGAAGAGAGTGGTATACATTTGAGATAAACTTTTGGTGTATCCATAGCATTACTCATTCACATTTCATATTCTCCCCCGTCCCCGTTTATTTTGCATAGTTCGATTTCAAAAAAAGTAGAAAATTGTAAGGCCACACATTGTTTCTAAAAATAGAAATAAAACTTGTTTTATAAAAATATGAATAAAAATAGGACTATTGCATTGTGAGAACATGACACTTTATATATGGAGTATATTGATAGTGCACAATGTTATATATTGGGTTTCAATTTTTTAAAAAGTTGTTCCATTAATCAAAGAGAAGTTACAACAAAATCCAAGGGTGAACCAACTCACTCCCTACACGTTCTATATAAAATACGTAGCTCGCACTAATGTATGCGTTGCCTCATTGGATGAGCGAAAATAAAAATGAAAACCAATGTATCCCCACGCAAGGTATGGACACTACAAAAAAAATACTCTTTAATGTGAATATAAATTGTAGTTAAAATAATACCGTCATTACTAAGTTTTAATGAGAGGGAATTTAATGTCATCAACCGTTACTATAGCCTTTGTTGGTGTAATCAACCATTTAGCATTTGATTAGTTGATTAGTTACACAGTTTGTTAGTTTGTTAGGAAGATATTTTTGGTTGTTACTTGTTTTTCATTTTCTATATATAGAACTTAACCATGTAATACACAATTTGAGCTAGTTAATACAATTTGATGTTTTCATTTCCAACATGGTATCAGAGCTGGTTGCTATGGCTCCAAGCAATCACTCCTTATCTTCAATTTTCTCTTCCACCATTTTACCCTTTCCAATTCTTCTCTCCATCTTCAGTTTCTACCCTAGAGATTTCCGTCTACAAAGAAGGTGAATCGTCAATTACAGCATGTCATTCCATTCTCCTCCTCCAATGGCGTCTTCTACCTCTGGATTTATCGCCGGTGTTCTGTTCATCCTCGTCCTCAACGGATCATGATCTCCGCGTGGAGAGCCGTCGCAGTCCACGAATTTTTCCAGTTGATAATTCATCAATGGATATCAATCCAAGTGGAGAAAACTTCAATTTGACGCCATCTCCGTCTATTGATCTCTCCAATTTCATAGATCCGCCGAGCGCCGCCGCCCCTATTGACTTTGATATGGCGGCCACCTTTCCTCCGGCGCTTCAGAAACACGCCAGTGATTCAATTGCCCCTTCATATTCGCCGCCAACAATGATGTATTTTCCTCCAGAGGTTCAACAGGCGTTCGGCGCATGGACGGACACATCAACAGCTCCATATTTCTCTCCGGTTACTGAATTCGAACCGCCGGTGCTGGAGTTTTCTGAAAACGACAATCCGACGCTATCTCCACAATCTCGCCGTCGATTTGAATCCGAGGCACCCGGAGGTCTCTTCCCCTACGCACTCCACCAGGCTCAGATCCGTGGATCACCGTTGATGCCAGAGCGCATCCCTAAGGAAACTTCCGTCTCAAAAGATCCTCACTTATGGACTTTTCATCTGTCCAATTCAGGTCATGTTCATTGTCTTGTGCTCCATGAAATGCAAAATCAGATTCATCATCATTATCGAATGCAAAACTGTAATTCTTGCATTTGATTTTGTCTTCAATTAAATCCGTTTTATCACTTCAATATCATTGCCAATCTGATTTTATCTTCATCAGATTTCATCACAGATTGAATAAAATTCAGAACATATTCTTCATTTGAGTTTGTCATCTCCATTCCATTTTCATCACAGTTGATCCATATTGATCCTCTGTTCATTGTGTTGGTTCTCAAATTGAGTATCCAACTTCATTTTCATTCTCATGATTGGAATGTTTAGTTTCAGTCATTCTTTCACTTCTGTAAATTCAGAAGTTTCATCATGATCAATTTCACTCAATCGGTTTGATTGAGTTTCACTCGTATCGTTTTGGTCGAGTTTCACTTTCATCATCATCCGATTTTTGGTTGATTTCATCAATTGCTTTTGTCAATTGATTTCATTTCATCCTTTGATGTTTCGTGTGAATTCATCAA
Organism: Cuscuta campestris; assembly: GCA_900332095.2. NCBI lineage: Eukaryota > Viridiplantae > Streptophyta > Magnoliopsida > Solanales > Convolvulaceae > Cuscuta > Cuscuta campestris. The sequence continues at coordinate 191,790 of OOIL02003255.1, forward strand.
TTGATTTGTCATCTCAACTTCATCATCGGCTTTGTATGGTTCGCTTTTCTGTTCATTTTGGAGAACCATTGCAGCCATCACTAGTTCATCACTAGTTCATCACTATTTCATCACTAGTTCATCCAGATGCAGAGGTGCTGATATTCTGGTTTTCAACACTGCTCATTGGTGGTCTCATCACAAAACCAAAGCAGGGATGTATTATTACCAGGAAGGGGATCAAGTTCATGGGCACTCTGATGTTTCTTGTGCTGCCAAGCCTGAGACTGTGGACAAAGTTTTCTCCATTGTTAAGAAGCAGCTTGCACTGGCAGACAGTGTCTCTGTCTCCGGTGAATCCAAGTTCATTGATCTCGGAGCTGATTCTCTTGACACGGTTGAAATTGTGATGGGGCTTGAGGCATTTGGGGTAACTTTGAGGAAAATTCAGATTATGGTGGTCTCCAAGGTTTTAAGAAAGTGAGAAACATCGAGCAGAAGCAAAGATCCTAAACCAGAAGCTTGCTGTTTTGGTCAATGGGTTTTCATCCATATACACATTAAAGTCAACACAGATTTGATTCAGTTGCAAGTTGAAGTTGTTCCCACCTTCAACTTGAGGGGGGGTGTTGGTGTAATCAACCATTTAGCATTTGATTAGTTGATTAGTTACACAGTTTGTTAGTTTGTTAGGAAGATATTTTTGGTTGTTACTTGTTTTTCATTTTCTATATATAGAACTTAACCATGTAATACACAATTTGAGCTAGTTAATACAATTTGATGCTTTCATTTCCAACAGCCTTTGTAGTTCATTACATATAAGATGGGTTAGAAGTCATCTCATTAAAATCATTTGGTGTATCATTTGGTGAGAGTATGTTTACATTCATTAAAATACTCTTTTTATGACGAAACATCCCGTCATAAATACAATTAATACTAATATGAATTATATATATATCCTTTAATATAATAAAAGAGACTCGGATGCACAGAAATTTGACATTTGGCATGTCTATGTGGCAAAATTTAAACATGTCAGCATGCCACGTAATATCCAAGAAAACCAGTGGAAATACATTATATACGATGCACCATCGGATCTCCCGTTGAAAACAATTGACCGCAGATTTTCTACGCGATAATCACAGGCCTTCAATGAAATTCTTTCCTTCAGATTAAAACAATACGAACTCCTATTATGATGATAATATAAAATAATTAAAAATAAATATGAAAAAAATATAAATACAATTTAAAAAATAAATATAATATTTTTCATTTAATATGAATAAAATTTTAGGACCATGCTACATATATTAATCCTTTACCAAGGAATTCTCACCATAATAAAGTCCTTCCTAAAATACAAAAGGTAAGTAAATAATTAATTGTGAAACTCTCCTAATAGGGTCGTGCGTTAGAAAATGATTCGTGCATAGCCATGAATGGTATGATATGATTTTCAAGAATAGATTATTTCCTTAACATATGGTGGTTGACAAAATTTACGAAAAATATTATTAAGAAACAATCCTAAATAGTACTAAATTTGAAAATTATGATCACGAGTATATTATTCATCACCTTACTTAAATTATGATAATACTAATATTATTTTGGAACCCTTTACTTATATATGGCAATCCTTAATTATGTATCTTGGATAATCAATAATATTATACTGGATTCGTTTATTTTTAGTAAGCAATTTGTTATATCTAGGATGGACCCAATATTATTTTGAATTCCTTACTTATATCTAACTGGCAATGAGTTAAATTGCTCAATTTTATATCCAAATTTATGGAAACTCTTATATACTTGGGTCAAAATCCTATTATAAAAAGAGATATATAATGTGTTGAAATGTGACATCCACCACCCATTTTCAATTTCCATTTCAATACATAGACATTCAGAATTAATTATGCAATAAAGAAGCAGAGAATCGTTAATTCAATTTCAGCCTTTTGTTTTTAAAAGGATTGGTAGTAGGAGCATCCTATTTTTCAATTTCAATTGGGGCTATGGAAAATCAAGTTGACGATACATGAACGAGATCAGCTAGAGATGTAAGAGAAAGGAGAAAAGGAATACTTCAACAAAAAAGGACATAGAAAAGGTACGTACTTTAAATATTGTTTTATCTTAATATATTTAATTTTGTTTTATTGTTTTAAGGTAATTTGATACATAACATTTTTGAATTTTTTAAAATAACAAAATCAAACGGGATATTTTAGTGACAAGAATTTTTGTATTTAAAATTTATATGGTTGCTTTTTAATGAGCATTGAAAATTTTCTTATTTTCATATCTAAATTGTTAGTATAGATAAATTAATTTATGTTAAATATATAAAGTTTTGAACAAAATTTAAAATTAGATGTCAATTATAGAAGGATTTAAAAAATTCTCCATGTGAAAATGAACACTTCAAGAAAAGATTACATAAAAATATGTGTACTTTTTTAATTATAGTCATGTTATTTTATCAATTCTAATCTGCATCCGTAAAAAAACTAAACGTCATTCATAGATTTCATAGAAATCATGGATAATTAAAATGTATAATTGTTGATTTATTTAGGTATGCATATAGCTCACGGAGTATTTTTTTATCAATTATTTACATCAATATGAATAAAATGATGTCTAACCATGACTCTTTAATTTCACTTTTCTATATTTTTAATGGAGAAAAAATAGTTTATATATATTGAACATTTTAAAAAATTGAATGGACGAATATTAACAAAGTTGAGTAATAATATATTCATATTTAAAAAAAATCAAAACTTTGCAATAAATTTGATATGAAATGGGTGAATATAAAATAATGTGAGTACATATTTTAAAATAAAATGATATGCATGCGAGGAAAAAAATTAGGCATTGATACGAAATGATCAATGTAAGTAATTCAAAGTTCAAATATAATTTTTAAAAAGGAAAATTTACTTATACCTAACATGTAATTCATTTATCAAAATGGCAACTAAGCTGTGTTCAACTGAAATAACTGATACTCCATATATATATTCATAGTCAGAGAAATTTACCTAAATAACACTAAAACATAATGACTTTCCCTAAATAGCAACATATGTTTTTTATTTCTCAATGTAGCACTTTTAGTCATTATCCATTAGTCATTATTTAGATAAATGTTCACCGTCATATATATTATTTCTCCTTCTAGACATTATTAAGTGTTATTTAAGGGATAAAAAGTTTAAGTCTTATATTGGAAAATGACTTATGTTTTAGTGCTATTTAGTGCAGATATGAAAAATGAAAAATTTGAAAAATTATATTGGGAAAAAGTTTGTAAAATGAAAAATGAAAAATTTGAAAAATGAAAAATGAAAAAATGAAAAATTTAAAAAAAGAAAAATGAAAAATTTGAAAAAGTTTAAGTCTTATATTGGGAAATGACTTATGTTTGAGAATATGAAAAATTATTCTTTTTTTGAGGATAGAGCACTATTGGCACCAACTCTCGAAGTAGTTGAAATGATAAATGAATTTGTTCTGTCTCTCATTCCTGGTGATGAAAAAGAGTACTTGAGTTCTGATTTTCGTGCCAAGCAGAAGCAGATGTAGGTGTTGATGGCGATTGGATAACAGTTGAGTTTTTGAACGAAATCAAATGTTTGGGAATTCCAAACCACAAAATAGTCTTAAAAAAAGGGGTACCGATTATGCTATTGAGGAACATTGACCAAACATCTGGATTGTGTAATGAGACAAGATTAATTGTTCAAGAGCTGCGAAATAATGTTATCGGTGTAATTGTGGTTTCGGGAAATCGAGTTGGGGAAAAAGTTTACATCACTAGAATGAATTTGGTACCATCTGATCCAGGGCTACCCTTGAAGTTCCAAAGAAGACAATTCCTGATCGCCTCATGTTATGCTATGACTATCAACAATAGTCAAGGTCAAACATTGTCATTTGTGAGATTATTTTTAACCAAGTCAGTGTTCACACATGGTCAACTATATTTTCCTGTTTCAGAAGTGAAGACAAAGACAAGATTAAAAATATTAGTTCTAGATGACAACAGAAACCCTTGCAATCATACCAAAAATGTTGTATACCTTGAAGTCTTTCAAAAAATTTGGTATTAAAATAAACATTGTTAACTCTACATTCTGTTCCTCAAATATTATTTATTTTACTTTGGCTTTTTTCATTTGTAGTATTAAAAATCATGTGAGCAATATATTTTCTTTATTTTGAAAAATAAATTTCATTGAAATAATTCAGAATCGACATAAATTTCTTTCGATCCCGTGCAATGCACAGGTCAGAATACTAGTCCTTTATATATAACTAGTATTTAACCCGTGCAACGCACGGGGTCGAACGCATGTTGTTTTTAACTCTGTTAAATTTTTTTTAGTAAATGATTAAAAAATATAGCTAAATATAATATACAATGTTAGAAGTTTAATGAATGATAAGACATAAACAGAGTATGCTAACTAAAATTCATGTATATAAATGATTAATTACATCCAAATTTTTTGGAAAACCTCAGGATAAACCACATTTTTGGTGCAATTGCAAGAGTTGCCGTTTTCATCTAAAACTAACATTTTAAATCTTTTTTAGTTTCCACTCGTGGAACTCCAACATAAAATTGACTGAGTATTTGTCCAGTTTTGATATTTTCAGATATTTCAGTCAATCATTTTCAACGATTTTCAACATTTGACCTATAACTAAGTGAAATATATATTGTATATTAATTAGATAAAATATTATTTTGAAAATATTTGATATAATAAATCTAATAAAACTATTTTTGTATCAATATCTAATATCATTTTTATTTAATTTGAGAACATACACCAGTATTTAACGGTAGTCTCAATCCAAAGTGCTCAAATAAGTGTTAACTATATTCCGAATCCAAAGTGCTGAAATAAATTTTAAGGGCAAACAAAGTATTGAATACAATAAGATAGATGAAATCCTTCAGTCTAAACTTTATATATTGATTGATGACAGTTACATCAGCCAGGGTAGGTTTGTTCAAGCCTCCATTTCCCTTGGCCTTTAAAATAAAATTACAGAGAAATTTAATAACCCACCTGAAAAACAAAGGGGAAGGTCAAAATTTTGTAGGGCAAACGAATAGATATTTTCTGAGCGAGACCCAATAATTTGACGAAATGCCAATAATAACATAGCTTGCAGTAGATACTTGGTTCATTGATACACATTAACAAATTATCATTTTCACGCACATAGGAGATGGCAAACACTATAAGAAATGATATTGAACCCCCCAAGAAATGAAAAAAGAAGTAAAAAGAGCCTATTAACAGCACTCCATATCATTGTTAGGGCTTTTAATAGTTTTTCATTGGCCAATTCATATTTTTATATTATTTTAATTATTAAAAATCAATAATTTTATCTCTATATTAATAGTATGGGTAAAGTCTACATACACATACTCTCCTCCCCAAGCCCTATAACTATTTCTTCCTGAAATCAACATAAAAATATTTGGACTCTTGACCCTCCAACTGTTTACACTTATCTTAGTTTTGAATATAGTGAATGCACCAGTGCACGAAAAAAAGCAAAGAATTGTCATTTAATCTAAGCACACTCTCTAGAACATGATTTTCAATGTGCGAGGCTAACATTAAAAAAGGGAATAACCAACTTTTAAGCAAGACATTATACTCTATAATTGAGAATCTAAGACTTCCATAGATTGAACGACTTTTTAGAGAAGAGGTAGTTACCTTATTTGATATTTGATCAGGAACCCTGAGGCTTCAAGAATTATGTTCCATCAATCTAATTTTAAGGTTCCAATGCTCTTTCAAAGTGGACAAACCAAAATTAATAGACTGAACAGAGTGGTAGAAAGTTATAACATTTCAGAGGGATTTTGAGCATTTTTCACCGTTCTTCTACATCGCCAAGCCTGGTTTTCACATTTTTCTGGTTTTTCGGCGAGGAAATCTGCGAAGAGCCGCGCGGTTCCGGTCAGGGCATCATATACTCCGTACATACAAATCAATTCAGAACGATAAGGATACGATTATAGATAGCTATATTCGCATATGAACTGAGATGGGGGCGACGGGATCGAAACTGGAGAAAGCTCTGGGAGATCAGTTTCCGGAGGGAGAGAGATTCTTCGGTCTTGAGAATTTTGGTAGTGCGTGAAAATCCAGCGAAGAAGTAAAAAACCTAGAAAAGACGCGTGTAAACATTACGTGTCAAAAAATTGAGCCTTAAAAAATGCCACATGTCAGTTTTCTAAGCCATCAACTCTCAAATATTATATTATATAAAGGATATTTGGGAGTTAAACTCCCAGAAATCCGACATGTGGCAGGCTACTTGGCAAATTTTTTTTACACATCATCAGCCACATTTGATGACTTAAGTGACTTGGCAATTTTAACTTAAAGTATGAAAACATCTTATTAGAGCAAATATTCATTCCCAATTATTGCACATATGAAAAACTTTTACGAGGTATATGTAAAGTAATTATAATTAGAAGGTTATAAATGTTAATTATAAAAAACTTTCAATTAATTGCTAATGACATTTATTGGCTAATCCTTCCTTTTATTATAAAATTTGAGACTCTGGCTTACATGATATTGGCATGTCACGAGCTAATATGACATTTTTAATAAATCATCTGTTGTCTATTTATTATTTTAATGAGTTGGTAATTTTAATCAACATACGGAGTACTGATTTGACATTATTTTACTTTATTTTTTATTGATTGATTATAGTGACTAAATTATTTGTCTTTTTAGTTTCATGCAGTTAATCTTAAGAATTAGTAACTCTATTGTTTTTAACACCC